>JBAMCP010001172.1:0-26533 GCA_037075105.1 Lissocephala sabroskyi | reverse complement strand
GTTCGGAAGTAACTCTAAAAACCTTCTAAAAATTAGGAAAAATGCTTAAGTAGTTCTGATATTGCGAGTTTAATTAGTTCAAAGTTAATCGAAATAATCTTGAGAGGTAGCAACTCTGGAGGGCTACTATTTTAAACTAATTTCACACATCTTATCTGTTAAAATATAAGAAGAAGAATTCTACTTACCGGTTGAGTCCCTTTGAATTGGCTTGCAAGGTTGAATTTATTCTTCAAATATCCCAATTGGGCGCTAGAAAATAACAGACCAGCCCTGCTAACTCGTTCCGAGCGGAGCTGCCAAGGCGCGTTTATACAAATTACAAAAATTATTGCTTGGGCAGAAAATAATTTTACTCTACGTCTGCCATAAACTGCTCTGAAGACTTATGACCAATGAATGGTAGGCTTTAATGGGCGTACTAAATGGGAGCTGTTTTAAAATGGTTGCTCGGAAGAAGTCATGAACTTGTTCGTTCGTTAATCAGCTGTTCGAATTTCTTTGTACGATTTTTATAACTCCGCAATTTTCGCATTCTTACTGTCAGGAAAAAAAGACTTTAAAACTAAAACCAACCAAATATTATATGCTCAGTGCATAACTTAGCGGGTTTAAAATGCACGTATCGTGAAATATACGAAAGCAGTTTAAGGTTTTCACTGCACTCGGTAAGTCCCCATAAAATCTTCAATTATCGCCACAACCACTAGAGACTGCCCCCACCTCCTCACCCCCACACACCCCCGCGCCCACAAATGGCCCACAGCTGTTTTGACTTTGCGATAAACCGACCAACAGAATTGTATGTAAGCGCTTCTGTATGCATATACGTTTGTGTATATATGTGTGTGTGTGTGTGCGATATACAAAGTCTGCTGTGACTTTTCCCTTTAGAAAAAAAATTGTAAAATTTGTGTAGCTAAAGTTTAGTCAGTTCGAATGTGGAGCTTCGAGGAATAAGTACTTCGACTAATTAATGTGTTTACTCTGTTCTAGAAAAAGAAAAACATAAAAAAAGCAAAATAATATGGACAATGATCGGGATGAGGATGAGCTACGACACGGTCATCATTTGCCACACCAACATCCATACCAACAACAACATCCACACCAGCTTCAGCTGCAACAACACCAGCCGCCCCAGCCGCGGCCCCAAAGAGCCACCAACCGCGGAGCATCGCGTAAGTCCCCGCCAACTTATCCACATTAAATGCAAATTATTACCGTCTGTCTGTCTGTGTCCAGAGTCGCCGTCATCGTACGATATGTGGTATGCCCAGGGCCCAGCGCCAGCCGCTGAGCCTTTGAGGCCCAGCACCAATAATTTCAGCTCCCTGATCCCCTACATGGTCTCGCCCATGCAAGGCTACAGCAGCAGCCCGACCCACGGCCACCGCGGCAACATCACCGCCAGCAGCAGCACCACCGCCAGCGGCTACATTGTCTACACGGAGCCGCCAATGCTGCGCAGTTCGCCGCCGGCCCGTGACTCAGCCCTGCGTATTGTGCGCCCCCAGCTCATGTATGTGACGGCCCCGGCCCAGCGCACGCCCACACCCACCGAGGTGGCCAGCAGCAGTAGCGGCAGCGGCCCCACCAGCTCTGCCCGCTGCTCTAAATGCCATAATCCCATGGCCATGTGCGGTTGCCAGGTGGCCCGCCGCTGCTATGGCCAGGCCATTGAGCAGGTCCATTCCACCCAGCTCACCCAGTCGGAGGCTGGGAATGTGTTCATGTCCATGGCCTACACGGCCTCGACGACTGCGCCGGTTGTGTCCACCGCCACCGCCATATCCACCACCACCAGCATTCCAAGCCCCGCGCTGGCCCGGCCGCCGCCGCAGCACCACCAGCGCCAAAAGACTGAGCGTCGTTTCCAGCGCCACACGGGCGGCGGCGATGGCCTCGACGATCACCGGGTCAGCGCCAGCACCAGCATGGATGCTTTGTGGCCGGCTGCCTTGGATGACCATGCTGTGGACCCTGAGCATTTGGAGTCCCGGCGCACATCCAATCCCGATTCCATGGTCTACGAGCTGCCCTCCAGCTCGCTGCTGAGCAACAGCACGAACAGCTCCTTTGAGGCCAGCAGCAGCAATAATGTCTTGATGCTGAGCACGGCCAGCGGTTCGGGGAACTTCGACGATGTGACCTCCTCGGCCTCGGACACGGAGCACGGGCAGTTTGCCAACACGCGGACCACCAACACCACCACCACCACGTCGGCCGTCCAGGCCCACAAGAAGAACAAACACGCGCTGGCGAATCGTTCGAGGGTCGCCGGCAATGACACTTCCTCCTCATCTTCTGTGGTGGATTTGGATGCCACGCCCAGCACCAGTGGCCAGCAGCAGGCGCCGCCGGCTCCCCCGCCGGCCCCCCAGCCGGTGTTCTCCCTGTTCAGCGCCTTTGACCAGGAGAACGACAGCAGCGACGACGGCTGGGACCTGCGCATGCGGAATCCCATCATCAGCTTCCATGACATGGCCGGGCCGCCGCTGCCCAACGGCTACGAGGACCCCGAGGCCCAGCATGTCGACCACTCGTATTACAACCGGGGATCCGAGCCGCCGGACAGCTCCGTGGACTACCGTGTGTACGGCCAGCCGCCGTCGGCCTCCTGCTCCACGGCCACCCACACCACCTGCAGCCTGGACTACGGCCCGCGAGGCAGCTCTGTGACGGGCGTGAGGCGCCTACGCGCGGGCCAGAATTCGTCGGAGGCAGGCTCTTCGGCTCAGGACAACAACTCCGCCACCACGGAGCATCAGCTGGTGGGTTCCCGCCCGGCAGCCAGTGGCCTGGTGGTGGAGACCAGCTACGGCCTGGGCACGGGCATTGTGCGGCTCCATGGCCGCAACCGGGTGCGCTCTGTGGATGAGACAACGCCGGAACAATCGGGCACCTCGGCCGGGCCCAAGCAGCCGCGCCTGGAGCCCGCCACCAGCAGCAACTCCACGCTGTCGCCCACCAACTTCTATGCATTTCAGCCGGGACGCCACCGGCACCGCACCTACGCCGAAATGGCCGAGGTAAGTGGCCCCCCAAAAAATCCTGAAAGCCTTACTAATCTGCCTTTCCAGGCCTCGGCCACGGCCCCTCAATCCTCAGCCGGGCAATCCTCCAGCGGCTCTTGTGTGATTGCCTATGTGGGCCGCTCCAGCGAGGCCAGCTCCACTTCACGGCCAGTGGTCAGCCAGCCGGCAGTCCAGCCCTCTAGCAATGTGGTGCTCACCGCCCCCGATTTGCAGCTGGACGATTGGTCCTCGGATTCCCAAGGCGAGGACGATGATGTGGTCTTTGTCCACTCCACGCGGGAGCCCATACTCTCCATCGATTTGACCTCCGACGACGACAACTTCGGCAGCAGCAACGATCGAATAGAACGCCACATCGACATGACGCCCCCGCGGGCCCATCACCAAGTCCTGCGGCCCAGCTCAGCCAGCGAGTTTGATGACCCCCGACGCCGGCGGAATTACTACAGCGGCCGGCTGGCAGCCGGAGGAGCTGCGGGCAGCACTTCCTTTGCCTTCTACACGGGCCTGGCCGACCAGCGCAACGTGGCCGGCGACCACACCTACAGCTCCGAGCACGGCCAGCCGCCACCCCAGGCCTACCGGAGCGAAGCCCCCCGGGCCAGCTACCTGGAGGATCCCGGCCAGCACAACTATGCCAGGACCAATCCCTGCACCACCCGCTGCCCGGCCAGCCAGCGCTACTTCCATCCCATCACCCCGCCGCCCATGTGGCCCTCCATCTGGCAGCCCGTGGCCGCCGATCCCGGCTACACCTACAGGAGTCTCCCCCCGCCAGCCTCGGGGGGTGGCAACTCGTCAGCCAATCCACCGCCCACTGTGGTGGTGTCTGCGGACCCCAACAGCAGCCCCAACTCCGCCGGCGGCCAGTATTACCAGCACCGCTTCCAGCCCTACTACGTGCGGCATTACGCGGTGCCCACGAGCAGCGCGCGGGTCAACAGCGCCGGCGGCACGCCCGAGGCCATTCCAGTGACAGCGGCCGAGGGCTACTATGGAGCCGGGACTCGTCCCGTGCCGCTGGCCTCGGTGGTGACCACGGCCAACGTTTATCCAGTGCCGAATCCTCATTACAACGGCGGCCTGAACAGCGCCAATGGCAGCAGTCGGTCTTCGCTGAGCGGGGCCATGAATGCGGCTGCCATGGCGGCCTCGATGACTGCGGCCCAGGCCATGTCCTTCAGGGACCTGATATCCATGGCCAATGTACAGAATTCTCCGGTTACGGTGACCAACGGCGAGTTGGGCGACTACAGAAACCGCTCGCCGGCTGCCCCGCCAGCGGCTTCCATACTGGTGCCCATCCAGGGGACAAACGGACGTACACCACCAGTTCAGCTGGCGGCAACAGTCACCTCGGTAGCTGCCCAAGTGCCCGTGCCACCGATCGACACTTTAACAGCCCGGGATGCCCTTTCGCCGCCACCCCCACTGGAAATGTACTCGGGCCGCTCTACGATGCCCTACTGCGGCTCGCCGCCCTTCAGCATGCGCCGCTCCGAGGCCTACAACAACCGCCAGCACTACCAGCCGCAGCCGCACCAGGGCCACCAGGCCCCCCAGAACCAGATGCATGCCCACATCCATCCGCCGCACCGGGCCAGCGCCATAGTGGCCACTTCGTTGTCCCCGGCTCCTCCTTATCCAGTGCATCAGAATCTGTGGTACCGCCAGCAGAGCATGCAGGAGCTGCACCGCCGGCACATGATGCCCACGCCGATTGATCTCTCCTCGAATCCGCTCAACCTGACGAGCAGCCTGCGGCCCCGGTACTTGCACAGCATTTGCAATTGTGTGCATGCCCGGAATGGCCCCGTTTCTAGTCTCGATCCTGCGTATTATCCGCCGTACGATGCGCAGACGGCGGCTGCGGCGGCAGCAGCGGCGGCTGCGGTGGCTGCCCAGCAGTCCAATGGCGGGGTCATTCCGGCTGCCCAGGGGGCGGCGGTCACGGCTGTGGCCGCGGGGGCAGTGCATCATGGGCATCCGCATGGCCACCCGCATGCCCATCATCATCACCAGCAGCAGCATCAGCAGCAGCAACAGCAGCGCCGGCGGTCCATTCATCATCATATGTTCCATCATCATTACTCGCCGCTGCATTTGGAGATTGGCTTGGCCACGCCGTTGTCTCTGGGGACATCGAGGATCCTGATTGGCCCACCTCGTCCTAATCGCGGGGCCACTTTGGTGAGGAATCGGAATTATTTATGGAGAATTTAATTTGACCTTTGTTTTTGCAGGAGACCATTGAAAGGAATACTTTGCCCCACAAGTACCGGCGGGTGCGGCGTCCTAGCGAGACGGATGAGGATGCGGAGAAGTGCGCCATTTGCCTGTCCCTCTTCGAAATGGAGAACGATGTGCGGTGAGTGGAGTCGCCGTCCATCTGTCCAACTATCAAAGCAGCTTCAATCTGCTCAACTGTCCGACTGTGTGGACTAGCTTAGGGCAAATGTAGAGCAGGGAAAACTGCCCAACTGTCCGTTTTTGTAGTTAACTCGCCTACCAACCGTTTGTCCAAGTGCCCAACTGTCTGTCTGTCAGAGCAAAGAAGTGGACTTGCTTTAAGCCAGTGGAGACCTCCAAAGAAAGCTAAGAAGAGACAGAAAATACCGTGTGTTCTTGTATTTGTCTGTCCTACCAACCGTTTGTCCAAGTGCCCAACTGTCTTTCTGTCTGTGTAGCCCATTGAAGACACTTCCCAAATGGCTAAAAAGCAGCGAGAAATCCACCAACCGCTCTTCTAACTTTCTTTTCCAACAATCATTTGTCCAACTGCCCAACTGTTTGTCTATGTAGACCATTGTAGATTCTTCTAAACTACCCAACTGTCTGCCTCTGCGTAGAACTGGACTTCCTTGGCGTCAATGTAGACCTCCATAAATGTCTACGGAGAAGCAGAAAATCAATTAAGTGGCTTTGTACATATTTTTCTGTTCTACTAACCGTTTGTCCATCTGTCCAACTGTCTGCCTGTCTGTGTAGACCATTGTAGACTCTTTTAAACTGCCCAACTGTCTGTCTGTGTGCATAACCTTCCAAATGCCCAAGAAGCAGCGGGAAATGAACTCGCCCTTCAGCTACCCTTTTATGTATCTTTCTGTCCATTTGTGCAACTGTCCATCTGTCCAATTCCATATTAATAAATTTATTCTTGCAGCCGCTTGCCCTGCATGCATCTCTTCCACACGGACTGTGTGGACCAGTGGCTGGTGACGAACAAACACTGCCCCATTTGCCGAGTGGACATCGAGACGCACATGGCCAAGGATGCGCTGGCGCCGAGCAGCAGCGGCCTGGCCGCCGGACCGGCTGGCAATCCCACCAATCCTGCCGCCTTATGACATTGCGTCCACGGCGGCATCTCGTTCATGTAAGCCAGCGTGCGCGTGTCCACAACGAGACTGAAATGGGCAGTAGATGCGGAGAAGGAGGTTCCTTGATCGGATCATCAGCTACCCAAAAGCGAGCCATCCCTACCGCACAGGATAAATCTACAAAAAAAAGGGAAAATATTTGAAGAAAACTACAAAAAAAAAAATAACGAAACACACAAAAAGGACAGATTTGAAATTTGTCTGTTTGGTGAAATGAGAAGAATCCGAACTGCGCGACGAGGCCAGCGAGTTTCCTCAGCAAATTCCTGATTCACAAAAAAAAACGGAGAATTTTTATAATTATTTTTTTTTTTTACACTCTCAAAATTCTTGTGATTTTTTTGTTATCCTTTTGGTTTTTTATCTGTCGAAATTTGTGAATGTGCAATTCCCAAAAATCCCTCCACGCGAACCCCCCACACTTTGCTCATCCTTGTCTGTGCCATATTATCAAAATTGTTGCAAAGCATCGTCGGTAAATTCAACGTTGAAAATATAAAAAATATTAAAAAAAAAAACGAAATATAAAAAAAAAAAATCGTAAAAATTGTACACGTTTTAGTCTAAGTTCTTCCAGGATTGATTTTTTGAAAATACCGAAAGAGAACAATGAATATTATTATTATTACTATTATATATACATATATATGTATATGTGTGTATGTTGCAAAACCTTAATTATACGATAAAACCAAAATCAATTCAATAAACGAATCTTTTAAGAAATAACAATCCGATTTTATAGAGGAGAGTCTACCCAGGGACCGTCGATTGGATTCCTTCCAATTAAAGACCTCCAGCCAGTTTCTCAGATTCCCACAGGCGGTTCGGCGCGAGATCTCAGGATCTAATAGAGTTAGGACTAAGAAACTTTGTAGATGCTAAGGTGGGAATATTTGGATAAGTTCTTAATGGCTTCTCCAATTATAAGACTATTCTAGCTGTGAGGAATCCAACTTCCCTGTAAGGAAAATCAATTTCCTTAAGATTTGAAGTGGAATTCCAGATGTTCCCAAGTTCTTATCAGCCTATCAAAGACCCTCTAACCCTAGAATCTAATTGGATTTAAGAGATAAACCTTATAGACTCCACCTTTGATTCCTTATAAGGCATATAGATCGTCTTCTTAGGATTCCAATGCCTTCTGCAACCTCCACGTCTTCCAGCGAGATCTTTAATCTCAGGATCTTTTTAGTCGATTTGTTAGGTGTCCCCAAAGTCCTGTGGATCTCAAGAGTTCAATTCTAACTTTAATTGGAGTCGATTCTTGACCTTAGCCTAAGAGACAAACACAGAAATTGCCATGCATAACATTCGTATTGTACAGAAGAGCGTATTTTGCGTGTGTTCATGAAGCGATCCTGCCAAAGGATGCCTAAGTCGCAGCCTCCCCATCCTCGTCGCCGCCGGCCAGGTCAGCAAAGAAGTCCGAGGTATTTGTGCATTTGGATGAGGGCAAATTGTGCCGCTTGTCCTTATAAGCATTGTGTTTCTCGTTGTACTTGATGTCCTCGAGGTTCTCGAAGTATTTTACGTTCCAGAACCGCACATCATTGTTGTGCGAGCTCGAGGCCAGCAGCTCCCCATTGCAGTTGATGTCCAGGCACTCGATGGGCATATTATGCTGCCCGACCACGCCCATATTCCTGTAGGGGGCGATGTGGCAGGCGCGGAGGTTGCCGTCCTCGCCGGCCACGCAGGCCACGCGGTCGGTGATGGGAATCATCAGGCTGATGGGGCTCTTGATGCCCGGATACATGTCGCAGTGGTAGCCAAAGGACCCCCAGTTGTAGCTGTAGAGGCGGCCCTTGGAGGTGCCCACGACGACCTTGGAGTCGCCGCGGTAGATGCCCATGCAGTTGAGCTCCTCCTCGTAGGGCTCGGACTGGACGTAGAGCTTGCGGGCGCCGATGTTGAAGGTGGTCAGGTAGCCGTCGGAGCTGGTGACGAGGAGGAGTTTCTGCTGGTCGTTGGTGAGCATTTGGGTGATTTGATCCTCGACTTCTTTGAGCTCGAAGATGGAGTCCTTGGTGCGGAGATCCCAGAGCTTGACGGTGCCGGAGTCGTCGCCGGTGGCGAAGAGCCGCTCGTCCATTACGTGGATGGTGTTGATGGCATCGTCGTGGGCGGTCTCGTAGAACTTGACGAGCCGCTCGGTCTCCATGTCGGTGACCATGACGCATTTGTCCTTGCTGCAGGTGAGCAGGTTCTTGCCGTCGGCGGTGAACTCCACATCGCGGCAGGCCTTGGAGTGGACCTCGATGGTGCGGAGAAGGCGGTTGGCGTGGTTGTCGTACTCGTAGAGATGGACGTCGCCAATGATGGTGGCCAGGGCTATGAGGTGTCTGTCTGGGTGGAAGCAGACGTCTGTGATGAAGTCCTCCAGCTTGATTTCGGGTGGGGAGCTGCGTGGCTTTTTGATGGCCGCTAAGATGGCCCGCACGGTTTCATCGGTTTCGTCGTCGAAATCCTCGAGGGCTGTTGAGCCGGAGGGACCAGCACCGCCGTCGTCGTTGTTTTGTTGCTCTTTGCGCCGCTTGGGGCTGGTGGCGCCTGTGGACGAGGCCATCTGGTCGTACATGGAATCATCGGAGTCCGAGTCCTCGGCGTCGGGATCGAAGCTGCCGTCGCTGCTTATGGTCTCTTCGCCCGAGCTGTCGCCCTGGGGCGGGCCGGCCATGTCCACCAGGTCATACTCGTCGCCGTCGCTCTCCGACTCCAGGAGCACCTCCTGCTCGATGTCGGCAATCTCGGCGTCTATGTCTTCGTCGAGTTCCTCCAGTTCCTCCTCATCGGTGGCGGGGTTTTTGAAGCACTCATGTCTGGGGAGTGCAGGGGGAGATATTTAGCACAGAGAACATTCTGGGTGGGGGCTACTTACGTATGCATTTCAAGAAATTGTGAAAATCTGATCAAGTTTTGTTTATGGCAAAGCCTGGGGGAAAATCGCGGCGGTAGCGTGTGCGCTGCCTATTCCTGTTCAATTCCAAGCGTTTGGCTTGGCAAACAATTAGGTTAACCACAAATTAACAAATTTAATTTTAATGTGGGCTGCTTTGATTGCAATTTTCAATTTGTTATTATTTTCCACCCCCGACTACACGTTTTTCATGATTGGCGTTGCCCAACTTTGAAGATTATTGACAGCTCATTTTGTTTTTATTCCATTGATCCATTTTGATTCCATTTTATAGTTTGAGAATATTGTGGGTTTTATGTTATAGTAAAATTTGCGGAAACTTTGCGGTAAACTAATAAATTTCCATAAAAAAACAAATATAATAAATAATTTGAGCTGCCAGACAGCGGAAGAAATCAAATTCGAGTTCTGAGTTATCGATATCGAAAAGCTTATTCCCGCCTTCTATACGAGCAAAAGCGAATGCAGAATAACTACGCGAATAAAAAATACTTGTAATTAAAAACTGAACTGATGTATAACTAAAAACTCAGGAAAATTGTATAATTCATATTTCAATTTGTCACGCTTCTTTATGTGACCTAAACAGCTGTTCACATGCCAACGGCAGTGCCTCTTACCCGTAGGAGCTCTCAAACTGTAGCGCTTCTCAAACTGTCAATCCACATCGGCAAGAGGCGTTATGAAAAACTGGACAAAGATCTCTTCCCTGTCGTCGGCCTGCATCATGAAATGCAGCTCAAGCAAGCCACTGGCATCGGTCTTAATCGCCACCTTCGAGGCCACCTGCAGCGCCTTGATTGTCAGCCGAATCTGCTGGCTTTTATAGCGCGCCACCGTCTCGTCCCGGCAGTTGAAAAGAATCATCATGTCGCTGGATTTGGCCACTTCCACAGTCGACTCGGAGTTCATCACGCCCACAGTGGCTATTTTGAAGTACGGCTTCCTCGGCGACAAAGTAAATTCCAACTCCTCAGCCGATTTGTCCAGCTCATTGATGATGCTGGAAAAGTCTGGCCCCCGGATGAAGATCATGTTCAAGCTGGAGCTGTTCTCGTCGAACTCATAGTCCACGGGCTCCTCCACATGCGTAGTCCTGATAGAGCACTCCGTGCTCACGTCCTCGTCGTCGTGCGGGTCCAGCAGCAGCAGCAGAGGAGCTCCCTCGCCCTTGTACATCATTTTGATGCAGCAATCGGCCATGCCAAAGAGGCTAAGGCATTCAGCCAGGACATTGATCTTGACACTGAAGATCTGCACGTCCTGGACATGGAATTCAGCAAAGTACTTGGGCGCTATGAACAGCGTGGCTTGGATCGATTTGCCCTGCTCCACGGTGATGCGAAGTCCGTCCTCGCTGACCTGAATGGTGGCCAGTTCGCCAAAGCAAATCGCCTTAATGGAGGAATAGAAGACCTTGATGAAGTCCAGCCGGCCGACGAACTTGTAGTCCGCATACTGCGATTGTGTCAGCATTTTGCGATTCTTGATAATTCCCTTCTCGTACAAAAGTTTCGAATGCTGCATTCAATCCTCGGCAAGGCTGCTCTTCAGGAAATCGAACTGAGCCGGCGTCACAGTCTCCTCCGGGGCCTTCAGCAGCAGCAGTCGATGGAGCTCAATGGCCAGCACGTGCTCGCAGGTATAAGAGCCCTTGACCGAATGGTCAACGGATTTTCCCGGCTCCTGTTTTTTAATCACGCGGGTTTTGAAGTAGTCGCAGTTACAGTCGTTGACGTCGGGGACCACGCGCACGGCCAGCGGGCAGGACTTGCTTTTGGTGAGAATCTCAGCCAGGCGGCTTTTCCCGTCTTCCGTGCTGTAGAAAGTGATTTGAGACTCGTCCAGGTGGCGAAGCGCGCGCGTCAGAAGCTCCGGGCTGAGCAGCGCCGACAGCTGGGAGAAGAGCTTGGCGCGTTTCTCTGAAAATGAATAGGTTAAATTGGAATGCTTAGCGGGTTTAATGGCCACTCACCTTTGGTCTGTTCTTTCTGATAATCCTTTTTAAAACGCTCGAAAACTTGCACCAAAAGCTGATAAACAAACGAAGTCGGCGCGGCGTCCGACATTTTCAAACAGCTGATTTAATTGACGCGCGCTGTGTCAGCTGATTGTGGCTTCCAAACAGTGTTGCGACGAGTTGGCAGCTCTGGCGATGGCAGCCCGCCGCATTTCAGGGAATTTCTTGGCGGCTTTTTCTGGCTTACAATTTGGCTGAATTAATTTATTTTATTTTAAAACCGTCCACAGAAAATGGCCCAGCCGCGCAAACAGCTCTCGATGAGCTCTTTTCTCGGCCTCACACGTAAGTTCGGGGAATTCATAAAATTTCCTTACGAATTTCATGATTTTCTTCGCAGAGAGAAAAACCAAGACGCGGAATCCCATTTACATAGATTCGTCCTCGGACGAGGATGGTCCCAGCCAAACCCAGACCGCCTCCCAGGCCTCGCCAGCCCGCCCTAAAGACAAAGATGCCAATCACAACGCGTTAATTAAAACCTACAGCTTCAATTTTGAGAAGCAGGAAAAGGCTCCTCCAAAGGTCGTTGAGGAAACCAAGCCAGCGAGTCCAGCCGGCTTTGAAGATATCGAGGATGTCCTCAAGCAGGATGAGCACTACCAGGACACTCTCAGCAAGCTCAATGGCCACATGCAGAGGCTCTCCAACCAGTCGAATGCCACCACTGAAATCCTCAACATGTCCAGTGGCCACGAGAGTTTGGATTTGGTGATCGAAGGCGGCGCCGAGGCTCCGCCGCCAGTGGCCAACGATACGCCCAGCCCGCGCGTCATTTTCGATCCCTCGCTGGACGAGTACTTAAGGAAATTGAGCGGCAGTGCCAACGACACCAACGCCAGCGAAACCAACGAGCACATCCTCCGTGCAGACCTGAATTGCTCGCGCTCCACTTACATTGAGCTGATGGAGAAATACTGCCAGGTTTTGGATCAGATTCCCGCTTTGCATTTCGCCGGCATCGAAGGCTTCCAGATGAATACTTTCCGTCAGCTGAAGTGCCTGCGCTTGCGGTACGAAAAGCGCAGCAAGGACCTGCAAAGCCGCCTGGACCAGCGCGCCAAACAGAAGCTCCTGCCCCAGCCGCCTCTGGACTGGGAACTCGACGACCTCGAAGAGCAAGAACGCCAAATGGAGGCTGAGAAAAAGCGCTGCAGCTCTACAGAGATTCCTGAGGACCTCGAGGACTTGGTGCCAGTGGCCAAGCCTTCTAATGAAGAGCTGTTGGACGAGCCAGAGGACAACTACCTGGCCGAGACGCTGCGCCAAGACGAAGACTGCGATGCGACCGAAATCTTCAGCTCGACTCGCCTGCCGCCGCCGCCAGCCCCCGACGACGAGGAAGACGAACTGGACGCCTTGTGCGCGGATATCCTGGAAGAACAAGAGTCCCTCAAGGGGCGCAAGTCGGAGTTTAATAACTACGCCTACCGGGACTTCGAGGCGGTGGCTAGGCCGTCGAAAAACGAACCCAAACTCGATGCCGACGGCTTTCCCATTTACGACATGGAGCAGTTCGAGTTGGCCCACTCCCAGGCCGCGGCCGCCATACTCAGCCAGAAGCCTGCCCCGCCCACTAAACCCATCAGGACCATAGACCTGAGCGAGGAGCCCGGGCCCAGCCCCAAGCCTGCCCAGAAACTGGACGGCAAGTTCCACTCGAATGTGCAGAACGACGGCATCACCGGGGAATTCGATGGCCAAAACTTCGAGCACTCCGACCGCCTCATGTCCGCCCTGCGCTACAACTTCGGCCTGCGCAGCTTCCGACCCAATCAACTCCAAGTGATCAACGCTGCTCTGCTCCACAACGACTGCTTCGTTTTAATGCCCACGGGGGGAGGCAAGTCGCTTTGCTATCAGCTGCCGGCCATCCTCACCGAGGGCATAACAATCGTCATCAGCCCGCTGAAGTCCTTGATCTTTGACCAGGTCAACAAGCTGGGCTCCTTGGATGTAAGTCTTGCCTGGAATTCTAAGGATCTTTTGTATAGTTTCACTGCCTTTTCAGATCTGCGCCAGGAGTCTCTCAGGCGAGCAGTCCAAGGAGGAGGCCATGTCGATTTTCAGCGAACTGAGGCGCCAGCCTCCTCCCATTAAACTGCTCTACGTGACTCCGGAAAAGATCTCCAGCTCGGCCATGTTCCAGGACACTTTGGATGATTTGAATGCCAAGAACTTCATCAGCCGCTTTGTGATCGACGAGGCCCATTGCGTGTCCCAGTGGGGCCATGACTTCCGGCCGGACTACAAGCGGTTGGGGATCCTGCGCCAGCGCTTTCCCAATGTCCCTGCCATGGCCCTGACGGCCACGGCCACGCCCCGAGTACGCCTGGACATCCTGCGCCAGCTGAACCTCAACAAATGCAAGTGGTTCTTGTCCAGCTTCAACCGCAGCAATCTCCGCTATAAAGTGCTCCCTAAAAAAGGCGTGGCCACTCTCGAGGAGATGAGGGCCTTCATCAAGTTGCAACCTGCGACGGCCAGTGGGATTATTTACTGTTTGTCGCGGAATGAATGCGACGATGTGGCCAGGAAGATGTCGGGATTCGGCATCCCCGCGGCCGCCTATCATGCCGGCCTGGCCAACCAGCTGCGCGAGTCGCGGCAGAAGGACTGGATCACCAACAAGGTGCGCGTCATATGCGCCACCATAGCCTTCGGCATGGGCATAGACAAGCCCGACGTCCGCTTCGTCCTGCACTATTCCCTGCCCAAGTCCATCGAGGGCTACTACCAGGAGGCCGGGCGTGCGGGCCGCGACGGCGACCCGGCCGACTGCATTTTGTACTACAACTACAGCGACATGATGCGCTTCCTGCGCATGATGGACAGTGAGTCAGCCAGATCCTTGCTAAGTCCTTGTAATCTAGAAATCTTTCTTTACCCCAGAGGACCGCACGCTGCGCGCGGATGTAAGGAAAGTCCATGTGGAGAATTTGCACAGGATTGTGGGCTACTGCGAGAATCTGACGGACTGCCGGCGCGCCCAGCAGCTGGACTACTTCGGCGAGCATTTCACCAGCGAGCAGTGCCTGGAAAACCGCAGCACCGCCTGCGACAACTGCCTGAAAAAGCGCGACTACTCCACCATCGATGCCCTCGAGCAGAGCCGCAAAATGGCCCGGGCCGTGCGCCAGCTGTGCAGCGGCCGCTCGAGATTCACTCTCCTCCACATCGCGGACGTTTTAAAAGGATCGATGATCAAGAAGATTGTGGACTGCGGCCACAACAACACAGCCCACCATGGGGCCCTGAAAGAGTGGGACAAAACGGACATCCAAAGGCTCTTAAGGCGCCTGGTGCTGGAGGATTATTTGAAGGAGGAATTCATACAAATCAAGGACATACCACAGGCCTATTTGTATGAAGGTCCGCGGCTGCAGAGCCTGCTGAGCGGCTCGCCCACCATCAGCTTTGCCATTTCCCGCAAGGACTCGGGCAAGGGCTCGGTGGCCCAGGTGGGCGCCACGGCCAAGGGCCTGACGGCCAGCGAGACGAAGCTGAAAAGCCACCTGGCCAAAATCCAGCTGGACTGCTATGATTCCCTGCTGGACATGTGCCGCACCATAGCCTCCAACCGCAATGCCACCATGCACAGCATCATGAACATGCAGGCCCTCAAGGCCATGTCCGAGCAGCTGCCGGAGACCGAGCAGGACATGTGCTCCATTCCCCATGTGACCAAGGCCAACTTTGACAAATACGGCGAGAAATTGCTGGAGATCACCAGGAATTATGCCATGCAGAAGTTGTGCCTGCTGATGGAAAGCGACGACCAGGAAGAGGCCAAAGCGGCGCCTGTAAGCAAGCGGCCTTCGACGAGCTCAGCTCTGCAGGATCTGGGCACCTGGGAGAGTCCCTCGAGCAGCGGTTGGGGGAATGATGACGGCGACTACACGCCCTCTGGCGGCGGCAAGAGGAAGCGCACGAACTACCGAGGCCGGGCGGCCGGGGCAGCCAAGCGCTATAAGACAGCCTCGCCGGCGGCTGCCACTGCGACTCGAGGACGTGGACGTGGCCGCGGCCGTGGGGCCAGCACGGCGGCCAAACGAGGAGCCGCCAACGCCGGCTGGCTGGGCAAGAAGACCGGCAGCAGCGCGGGCTTCGAGCTGATGCCGCCGCCGGGCAAACGGTGATTAGAACAAATAAATTCCTCAAACGATAAGCGCGCGGCTTTCTTAGCGAGATAACAACCACAAATCCATAACACTTAAGTAACTAGCCTCTAAATTGGCCCCCCGAAGGAGCCACCTACTGGGCGGCCCGGCGGACTTTCTCCTCGAAGTCGTAGGCGCCCATGGACCAGATCAGATTGCTGTCCGTCTCCACCTGGACAAACTCCGTGGAGTAAGTGTTCGAGGTGCTCACCATGCCGCCAAACTCCATTTGAGCGTGATCTAGAGAAAGCCCAGGATTAGTCAAGGACTCTTGAGAGGCTGGCCTACTCACATAAGTTCCATTTGAGCCCCGTGGTGGTCACATTGTGGGCGGTGGCCCCGACGGGCATTAGAGAGCACCAACGCTGGCTGGTCACCAGGTCCAGGGGCACTTGGATGGTGTGCTTGCCCGGGCGCAGCAGCCAGGTCACTGAATCCCCACTCAGCAGGTAGACATTGCAGTTGTCCTTTTGCATTTTGTACAGGGTATTGAGGTTGGCCATCATCTGGTCCAGACGGCCGGAGCAGTCATGGAAGACCACCACATCGCGGATTTTGCGCTGCTCCATTACCGGCATAAGGACATTGAAGGCCTTGGTAAAGTCGGTGGCATCCTGGTCGGGTGTGTGGACCTTCGGCGTGGACTTGAAAAACTCCACGGTCTCCTTGGTTATCGAGTCGAAATCGCCGGTGATCACGTCCAGCGGTTCGATGGTGGCCCGCCCGCTTTCGGGGCCTTCGGGTGGGGGTTGCTTGGGGTCTGCCACCTCGAGACCTTGGGCAATGACAAAATCCCGCCAATGATTTGAACCGCCGTCGACGGCACAGCGCACGGTGGCTGAGGGGAGGGTGAAATTTGCATGGCGTTGGTTTTTGTTTATGTTTTCGTTTTACCATTTTTCCAAAGGCCGCGAACCACGTGCGTGGGCACTTGGATTTGGCGGTTGAGGACAATGCAGATGTGACCGTTGGCGCCGAGGCGAAAGTTCTCATTGATAAGATTGTTTGGGGCCCATTGGAAGTGCTTGGGGGGGATTGTGTGATCCATTTGCTGCCGAAAACCGATTGTGGTTTTTGTGCAGAAGTTGCGTGGGCGTGGCGTTGCCAACTTGATGAGGCTGGCGACCGGGCTGCCAACCGATCTTAATATGATAATGGCCGGATGGGAGCTTAAGTATTTGACAACAAGACGACATCCTGCCATATTATGGAAAAAGCAGGAGTAAAGAAAAAAAACGGGAATTTTGATATATTTTACATGGCCAAGGCCAAAAAGGGAACTTTTTATATATTTAAATTTGCCCCGCATTGGCAGCTCTGCTCGCGAAGCCAACGCCGCCGCATTTTAAATGTCGGCCTAGAAACCTGCTACGCCGCAAACAAAATGGCTCTGATTTGTAGACGGAGATAAAAATCTTTGCCATTTCGCGAATATAAAACGAAATCGCCTTTTAAAATGCATTTGCAAAGCCAGTGCACCAGTCATCGCACCACAAAAGGCCCCTGAGCCCACACGCATTCGCCGCAAACGAAAGCGAAAGGACAAACAGGCGAAAATTCCAATCCAAGGCCTCCACTTCCCCCGCAGTGCAAAAAAGGAAAAAACTAGTTCCTCCACACACACACACACGCTTGCAGTTGCAGACGCACTCACACACACGCAGACTGTAGCTAAAAATGGATTTGTGGACTTCCATGCTCTCAACCGACGCCGACTACCCCGACGAGGAGGTCGACGCGGAGGCGGAGGGCGAACCCGAGGACAATGGCGAATTCGACGGGCCTGAGAGCCCCGCCAACGGGGAGGAGGACAACGACAACGACGACGACCAGTTCGAGGAGGACGAACAGCCCAAGAAACATTCCATTGAGGCCGACGACGATGCTCTCTTCGACTTCGAGGCAGACAACCAGAACCAACCAACCGAGTCACAGCCACAGGAGCAGCTCCTGCCCTCCGCCAAGCGCCAGGCACGGCTTTCCCTGCCTTTGCCGGGTGGCCGCCAGTCTGCCAGCTCCATAGGCCTGCCGCTGCGCCCTACAACCTCCCAGATCAACGCCACCGACGAGAACGGCGTGCCCATCAACTATGAGCTGGGCGTGGTCTACATTTGCCCGGCCTGCGGGGCGGAGTACCGCCAGCAGGATTTGTGGAAGCGCCACATGAACCAAATGCATCAGTACAACACCCGGCGGGGCCTGAACTTCGTGGCCATCGACAAGCTCTACCATCGCTGCCTGGAGTGCAACAAGCACATTGCCATGCACAGCCGGGAGAATCTGCTGAAGCACAAGTTCACCCATTTGCCCTTCCGCTGCACAAAGTGCTTCATTTGCAAGCGCGAGTACAAATACCGGCAGGACCTGATGGTGCATCTGAGGATCACCCACAGCGACGAGGTGGTGGCCATGATGCGCGAGGGCGGCGACTCTCCAGCGGGCCAAAAGACACGCCTAAGGGAGCCTCGCATAGACTCGGAGACGCGTGGGAAACGGCAGAGTTCCTTTTATGAGCTGGAGAACGACGAGGACGAGCAGGAGGAAGCCGACGAGCAGCCTTTGCCGGTGGTGGAAGAGAAGCCCGCCAGTCGCCCCAAGAAGCGACGCAATGGCGGCTCTTCTACTGCTGCTGAGATCTGCGAGGATTACATCCATTATATGTGCCCGGACTGCGGCACCGAGTGCGACACGCAGGCCCAGTGGCTGCAGCACATCGAGTTCGTCCACGACTACGTGAGCCGCCGCGGCCTCAACTTCCGCTCCCTGGACATGCAGATGCAGTGCCTCGAGTGCCAAATGGTAAGGCTTTTATCCTTCTGGCATCCTATTAATTAATTACTCTCCTCCAGTTTGTGACGCCCAACACCATCAAGACGCTGCAGCAGCACAAGTTCAGCCATCTGCCGCACAAGGATTGGCTGCGCTGCAAGCTCTGCTACAAGGGCTACGGGGACCTGCAGCGTTTGATCTCCCACCTCATGAAAAAGCACAACCTGGAGAGCCTGCTGCCGGAGGAGGCTGTCCAAGACGATTGGCCGCCTACCCAGGAGCCTTTGGAGCCCGAGGAGCCCTTCCACCAGCCGCCAGCCCAGCTCTGGGACGATGTGCCGCGCCAGCGTGGCCGCCTCACCATAGACGACATGTTCGAGCCTCACATAGACTATTTGTGCCCCGAGTGCGGCAAGGAGTTTCTGGAGAAGAAGCACTGGCGGCTCCATGTGGTCCAGGTCCATGAGATGAACGACCTGGCCAAGCTGAACTTCGAGGTGATCAATGACCGCCAGCTGAAATGCTCCGAGTGCCAGAAGATCATCACGAATGCCTACGGCATCCAGAATGCCCAGCAGCATAGGATTACCCATTTGCCCTACAAGGCTTATGCCCGCTGCAGGAAGTGCCACAAATCCTACACGGATCGCAAGGGTCTGGTCAAGCATTTGGCCACCTACCACCAGGTGGGCTGCGAGGGTCGCCAGCGGCAGCAAGGGCCGCCGGCCAGGCTGCCCAGAAGGCAAATAGTGACCATAGCCAATGAAACCTTCGAGATTATCCACCTGGACGAGCGGGAGGAGCTGCCTGGAGGCGAGGAGAACGACTTCGGCGAGCAGATGATGGCCGACGAGGAGGAGTTCGCGGCTGCCCACAAATGCGAGGAATGCGGCGCGCATTTCACCAGCTCGGCGGCTCTCCAAACTCACATCCTAAACGACCACCAGGAGGCGCCTCCAGCCGAGCCAGCCAAGCCGCCAGCTCTCCTTGATCTCGGCCCCAATCCCACCATCGAGAAAAGTTACATTTACCTGTGCCCGTCCTGCGGGGAGTCCTACAAAACGCAGTTCGAGTGGCGCCGCCACATCAACGAGGCCCACAACTTCGACAAGCGGCATTTCCTGAACATGCGGCAGCTGGACAAGTTCCGCTATCAGTGCATCCAGTGCAAGGATATCGTATGCAACTCCAAGCTGAAGGGCTTGCAGGATCACCACTTCCGCCACCTGCCACATCGCCTGTACCTCAAGTGCCTGATCTGCGGCACTTGCTACAACCACAAGCCCAACATAGCGGCCCATCTGCGCACGCGCCACAACATCGTGGACAGCAGTGCCTCCGGGGAGCGGGAGTCGGGCTACCATCACCGGCTCATGAAAGAGGCCCGATCCCCGCCAGCCCTGCCGCCGGCTCCGGTCTCCCCGCCTCAACCAACCGCCCCGCGCTCGCTGAAGCCCAACGCCGGCTCCTTGCCACGCCGGCCAGCCGAGCTGAATACTCTCGAGGACAGCATCTCCTACCACAATGCCGTGGACCTGGACTTCATCACTTACTTCTGCCCCAAGTGCAACAAGAACTTCGACTCGCATGCCTTTTGGCGCAAGCACATCGTCGAGGTCCACAATTATAACTGCCGCGAGGGGCTGAACTTCCGGCAGATCGACAACCACCACTACCTCTGCCTGGAGTGCTACAAGCGGGTGACGGTGACCCACACGAAGGGCGCCATCGGGCAGCTGCAGTCGCACAAGTTCCGCCATTTGCCCCACCGCTCGTTCAAGTGCCTCACCTGCGGCGGCGAGTTCGTGCGCAAGCAAATGTTCTTCAAGCACCTCAACCGGGAGACCAACCGCTGCGACCAGCAGCCGGCGGTAGGACGGCCGTCCTCGCCGGAGGCTGCGCCGGTTTACCGGCTGCTGTGCCCGCAGTGCGGCCAGGAGTTCCGGCAGCGCGGGCAGTGGCGCGAGCATTTGAAGGATCTGCATGGGTTCGGCCAGCCGGAGGCTTTGAACTTCCAGAAGATCAGCGATTCGCTGTACAACTGCGGCGAGTGCCAGGAGACCCTGGAGACCAACAGGCTGAGGGACCTGCAGGAGCATCGGATCAAGCATTTGCCGGTGGCCGCTTACATACGCTGCCGGCTGTGCGAGGCTGTGGCCAAGGATGTGGGGTCCTTGAAGGAGCTGGAGGAGCATATAAGATTAGAGCATCCCACGCTGGCCGAGGATGAGGGCAAAATGCTGGCTTTGTTGCAGGACGACGAGGCCGAGGGCGGCAACATCGAGGAGGACAACCAGGGCAGCGGTCCTTATATGCCGCTGCCGCCGCATCTCCTAGACGACGCGGACGACTTGGACTTTGATGAGCAGTATTTGCTAGGCTAAGGAAAGAGAATCGAAAACTGAAAACGCAACTGAAATCTCCCCAAACAGAATCTCGAAACGCGCAATTCATTTTAAGTATAAGATCGGCAAAGGACACAGCCAGTTCTTTGCTAGATAGGATTTAAGTTCTTCCCACACTTGCCAATTATGATTAACACAGGAATTATGAGATTACTTTGAAATAAAGACCCCCAAACTTATAAGTATAAGAGTGAGTTGGGACAGTAAGAAACGCGTGACAGACACAAAACTCATTGGCAGGGCTTAAGGGAGATCGGAAATGCTGGACAGTTCGGGTTTTGGTTGATTTTTTTATAGGGAGGCTGTTTTTTGGGTCACTCTTATACCCACTCATATACGAGGTCTTTAAGTGGGTTTAAAGAGCTTTGTCCGGTAACCAAACAGTCTTATACTGTTGTAGGTCACCAAAAGAGTCCATACTGTTTGAGTTTTGGATGATTATTTATATTGGAGACTGTTTCCACTCTTATACGAGCTGTTTAGCTGAATTTGGAGGAGAGTGACTACTTCTACCTTGTAATCAAAGAGTCTTATACTAGCTCAGGCTACTTAAAAATTCCATACAGTTGGTGTGCCATGCGGTGCTTCTACGAGAAAGCTGTTTTTGAGGTCACTCTTATACTCACTCGTATAAAAACTGTTTATACTGGTTTTAAATCGATTCAGAGCTTCAGGATTTTGGGGGACAGACAGTGAAGCCAATCCCCAGTCTTATATAATCAATTCCTATAAGACTATTTGGGTATAAAGACTGCTTCCACTCTTATACTTCGTCGGGGAATTAAAGCTTCCTTGAAATAAAGTTTACATCCCATATGTCATTTATTCATCGTATTAGTAGTAAATTGTAGTTACGTTTGTGTTAGCCTAGAAAACTGTCGCGTTTGTTGCGTTTTGGGGGCCACACGAATTTGTCGCCATATAAATATCAAAAATCTGTTAATAAATCTAATAAAAATGATATAACGATCTTCTTCGATTATATATATATATCAAATCTATGCTACGAAATTAAACCAATTCAATTATTTCTTGTGCATCAAATTACGATAATAATACGATATGTTGAGAGGGGGTGGGGGGTTTTTTGCTTAAAATACAAAACGGAAGGCTTCGGGTTCCAATAAATAAAATACTTTTCGAAAAGCATAAACAAATTGCACGCGCTTTAAAAAAAATCACTAAAAACAAAATAATTGCCACTAAAATTCAAGGACGCGGGGGATCCTGTGGGGCTTGGGGGGGTTAAACAATTTGAATGCCTATGGAATGAAAGTTAATTGACAGCGCGCCTGCCCCCGCCCGGCCCCGCCTCACAGGGTGGGCATGTGCCGCCGGCTGCCGTTTGCCTCGCCGGACCCGCCGGCCGCCGCGGCTGCCGCCTCCTTCTGCTTGGCCCGCCGCACTTTCTGGCGGGTGTGTTCGATTTGAAAGTCCTCCACGCGCAGATTCAAACGCATCATGTTGTTGATGATGAACTCCTCCTCCATGATGGGCTCAGGCGGGGCGCGCAGGACGGCCAGCGTTTCGCAGAGCCCATTGCAGGATTTGCGCACTTTGTGGCGGCTCAGCGAGGCGCCAATGATCACCAAGGCCACCTTGAAGATCACCCTAATGCCCTCGGCCAGGAAGCAGTCCCAGACGCGCAGGAGTGTCTCCCAGGGCAGAGTGCGCGTCATGGCGCACAGGAACCAGTCGGTCATGTAGAGCAGCGGCTCGACTTTGTGCTTCTGCAGGTGGCGGTAAACAGGCGGGCAGGTCTTCTTCAGCAGACCCTCCAGGATGCCCGCGTCGTTCTGGATCACCTCCAGACCAGGTATAAAGTAGTCCTGCAAGTACCTAAAGCACAGGAATAACAAGAGTTAAAAGGATCTAAGCGTGTGGTTGATTTGGTCACTCACACATCACAAACACTGACAAAGACCCAGAAGGCATCCTCGGCGGGCAGATGCATGAGCAGGAAGGCCGCTATGGGCGCCTGGGCCTGGCAGAAGCCCACCTTGGGATTGTAGATGGAATAAGCCTTGAGGACATTAAACAGCTCGATCTGCCCGACCTTCTGCTCGTCGAGGAACATCTCGTGGAAGGGGAACTGGCGGTGCTTGTCCTTCTTGATCTCCTCGATGGTTGCCGGGTTGCCCGGCTTCTCCAGCAGCTCGTTGTAGACATTTGGGTTCTTCTTTTTCAGCAAATAAGCGCCGGACAAAAAGAACCAGGCCCGCGGGCGCACCGACTTGGGAATGCCCTTGCGGCAGCGGTCACGGATCTGGGGAAGGAGCAAAACGTGAGCGGAAGTATTTTTTATGGGGTTTCTCGGGTTTACCTTTTTGTAGTTTTTGGACATGTAAATGGACCAGTTCTCGATCATGTAGAGCCATTTCTTCTCGCGTGCTATGATCTGGGCCTTGGACAAAGGCTCCTTGGGGTTCTCGGTGCGCTGGAAGCCGCCGTAGAAGCCGTTGCGATCCGGGCAGCTGGACACCGTCGAGCACAGCGAGATGTTGTCCAAGGCTCGCGATGGATTGGCCATCGCCGACTATAAAATTCAAATAGAAAATCTAGGTTAGATCAAATAAACGCCCACAATCTCAGCCAAGGGTTGGGGGCCTTAAATTAGCATTTTCATTTGGCTGGCCGAACTGCGCAATTAGAAGAGATCGAATGACTCAGCTGGCCGAAATTCTGGCCAAGTGTTATCAAAGCCGAGACCTTCGCTAGGGAAGACCTTGCAGTTCCGTCGATCGTTGGCAACTAAAACGAAAAATCGTTTGCTCCTCCGCAGCTGTTTTCTTTGGGGGTGGCGATCCAGAATCAGGGCCCAGACGACTACGACGGCGGCGACGGCGGATGCTGGCACTTAATGACCCACAGCTGCTTGGCTTCGCCAAGTGTAATTGAGGCAAAAAAGCCAACCAGTCAACCCGCCGAACAGCGAATACTCTTCTGCGCTTATCTATTGAATGGCGCAATTCGCACTTAACGTACAAAAGGTTTCATTGAGTAATAAACACGTCACGAAGCGGAGTCCCGAAATCGGTGCGATCAACAACAACAGCAACGGCAGCCCACCCACCAAAAAAGTTAGTGCGCCGCTGGGCTGCCATTTTGCTTATGCGCGCTCCAAAAACAACTGTCGCGCGGGGCTGCGCGTGTGTGTGTGTGTGAATGGCAATTGTTGTTATTATAGGCGCTGCCCTACGCCCACAATTGCGCTTACCTTTGCTGGTGTTTCTCTATAGTTGTGTGGTTGTTGTTGTTGTTGGCACTGTTCTAATTGGAAATCACTGGCTAGCAGGTCGTTTGCGATTTAATTTCGGATTTTGTAACATCTCAGGTTGTGTGCCGTTTGCACTTTAACGTTTTTTTTCGTGCTTAGTTTATTAATTTTAGCTGCTCTCTTACGCTCACAGTCGTTTCACTAAAATACAATCAATCTAAAAAGCCAAATAAAAAAAATACCACCAGAGTTGCCTACTTTCTTAATTGTTTACCATCATTTTCTTATTTTTTTTGCTTTCATTTGGGGGAACTGTAAAAAGAATTATTTATTGCATTTGAGTGCTAAATTTGGTTAAAATTTGGGAAAATACTGGGAATATTTAATATTGATGAAAAGCTGACAGCTCTGGCCATTGCTGCCAATTGGCAACTTGTTGGCAACACGGAATGGAGGCGTAAATAACATTGAAAGCAAATACAAACGTATAAACCAAATCGAAATCTATGGCGTTAGGCTGTGATGGCGTCCAATTTCGGATAATGGGACCATTTAGAATCCAACAGCTGCCTGAAAAAAGACAGACTTTTAAAAATTCGATGGCGCCAAATTCGATTAGACTCACCGAGAAATCGATAACAAAATCGATTAAGCGGCGCAACAGGCGGCCTACCAGCGCACCCACACATACACACCACCGCGTAGCTTACACAGATACAAGCGAGAAATTTAAATTTTGTTTTTAACTTTTCCTAAGTTTATTAACCGCGAAAAAATTCAAAAACCAGCACCAAGATAAAATCTTAAGAGCGCTGTACAAAATGCAGTCCGTTTTGAGGAACACCCTGCGACTTGGTAAGCCGAATTGAACTTTGCCCTTGAGCGCCGTCCCCCTTATCAATGCAAATTCGCAGGTCGGGCCGCAGTTCATTGCCCCCGGCGCCAAATTGCGGCGCTTTCCGCCCTGCCCGACACCCACCAGATGCTGCAGAAGACCTGCCGCGACTTCGCCAACACCGAACTGGTGCCCCATGCAGCCAAATTCGACCGCGAGCACCTCTACCCCGAGCAGCAAATAAAGAAGATGGGCGAGCTGGGCCTGATGGCCGTCGAGGTGCCCGAGGAGCTGGGTAGGCGGTTACAGAAAAACTGAGAAATTACTAATCCAATGCTCAACAGGTGGCACGGGCCTGGATTATTTGGCCTATGCCATCGCCATGGAGGAAATCTCCCGGGGCTGCGCCTCCGCGGGGGTCATCATGTCCGTCAACAATTCCCTGTACTTGGGGCCGCTTCTGAAGTATGGCAACGCCGCCCAGAAGGAGGCCTTCATCACGCCCTACACCACCGGCGAGAGGGTGGGCTGCTTTGCCCTCTCGGAGCCGGGAAATGGCTCGGATGCCGGGGCAGCGTCCACCACGGCCACCGAGCAGGGCGACCATTATGTGCTCAATGGGACAAAGGCCTGGATAACCAACGGCTATGAGGCCGAGGCGGCGATTGTGATTGCCACCACCAACAAGCAATTGAAGCACAAGGGCATCTCCGCCTTCATAGTGCCGAAAGGCGTTAAGGGATTCTCGCTGGGCAAGAAGGAGGACAAGCTGGGCATCCGCGGCTCCTCGACCTGCCAACTGATCTTCGAGGACTGCGTCATACCCAAGGAGAGCCTGCTGGGCCAGCCGGGCCTGGGCTTCAAGATCGCCATGCAGACTTTGGACGGCGGCCGGATTGGCATAGCCAGCCAGGCCTTGGGCATTGCCCAGGCCTCCCTCGAGCTGGCCGTGGACTACGCGCAGAAGCGCCAGGCCTTCGGCAAGCCCATCGCCAAGTTGCAGATGATTCAGCAGAAAATCGCTGACATGTCGTTGGCGGTGGAATCTGCACGGCTGCTGACCTGGCGAGCTGCTTGGCTGAAGGACAACAAGCAGGCGTACACGAAGGCCTCGGCCATGGCGAAGTTGGCTGCCTCGGAGGCGGCCACTTTGTGCAGTCATCAGTGCATCCAAATTCTCGGCGGGATGGGTTATGTGACGGATTTGGCCGCAGAGCGTTATTACCGCGATGCGCGGATAACTGAGATCTACGAGGGCACTTCGGAGATCCAGAAACTCGTAATAGCGGGCGCTGTACTCAAGGAGCTCAATTGAAGGATTTTATAATAAAAGTAAGGAAAGATTTTAATTTTGGCGCCTTTGCTAGGGCGGCTAAGTTGGCAGGGCCATTGCAAGCTCTTCTTCTTGCTGTTTTATTCGCTGGCACTGGCAACTCTTCCTCTTCTCACACAGTCCGTTCGCGTTGCCAAACAACAAAGTGCAAAGTAAAAGTGCAGGCCCAAAAAAAAGCCAAAATGCAGCGAGGGAAAATGTGCTGATATCCTAAATCTGTCTAAATCGGTAAAACCACAAAATCTTTAACATTTCCATGAAAAAACCGCGCACGCAAACCAAACCCTAGCGAGTTTTCAAAGCTGGCTTAAAAGAGACCTGCTCTGTGGGGTGCTCTGGCGACTGTAGTGTAGTGTAGTGTATGTGTTGGTGGCGCTGGTGGTGGTGGTGGTATAAAATAGTAAATTACTTCCCCGAGTGCAATGAAATTCGAACAGTACTATGTGTGTGTGTGCG
>JBAMCP010001171.1:0-26551 GCA_037075105.1 Lissocephala sabroskyi | reverse complement strand
AAACAGATGTGAAAAGAAAAGAGAACAAGAAACAAAAAGGTAGCGGTGGAGCTCACTCGACATTAAATTAAATTTAAGTTCAAATTAATTTCAGGTTCTATTAATTTTCGGGCCAGGAGTATTCTTTGATCTATTTGGTTGCTACTGGTTTTATTGTTTCTTATAAATTCTGATCATTATTAAAGGCTTCGAATCAGAGTGAAATTGGAAGTACGTGCGCGGGCTAAAATCGTTGTTTTGCTGAGCCGATTGTTAGATATCTGTAGCACTTAATTTGACCGTTCTGCAAATGGAAACGACATGTTTCATTGCGTATTTATCGCCGCCGGCCCCTCCCCCCAAAATATTATAAATTTTGGGGACGCCCGTCCGCGTCCTCAGCCCCTTTGAAGTTGAAGCTCCTTCATTTTTGTGTATCCCAATGCGAAAAACACGTTCAATTCCGATAACCCAGTAGATTGCATTCTGTGTCAATTGCGTGTACATTGAAAATGCATGTTTAAAGAACGCCTGGTTGGTGGAGTTGTTGCTATGTCAACGAAATGCGTTCACATCAAAGCAAGGCGAGAACAGAAAGCACTTAACAGCTGGTAAAACAGCTGGCGGGGGAGTAAGCCCGACTCAGCCACGCCCAAAGAGCCACTACGGCACTACTTATATCCCTTGCAGTTATCAGAAATTGAAAGTTTTTTATCTTTATTGTAGCTTTTCGTTCCACATAAATTAAAAAAGAAATGAAATAAGAAGCCTTCAAACCACTTAAAAAAATCTACGGCTCTCTGACTTCCCTGGCAAATAAGAACTTGTAGAAAGATTTTGAAAGAATGAAAAACTTATAGACAACTGAGTATTTTCGCACTTTTTAGCGCAGTTTATAGCATACTTGGTGCCAAGCCGTCCCTGCCTGCCTATCCGTTTTATTATTATGCATATTTTTTTCTCCTGCCTGTCTATGGCTGCCTGCCTTGTTCCCTTTCTATACCTTCCACCCACGCTTTACGAAGTGGAAGAGTTGCATAAAATTTGTCGTTAAGGGTGGTAAGCGATGAAGGGTGTGACCAGGCCGGAGAATGCGATAGAATGAAGGGCTGCATATAGGTGAGTATGCCTATCGACGTGCCAATTAGCCGCATCTTTTCTGACTCCCCCGACTTTATGGAGTGCCTGCCACCATTTCTCTTTTGAATTTTGTGTTTTTTCTAGCATTATTAAAGCTCAAATTTAAAAGTCATTAAGAATAAAAGATACAGTTCAAAGACACACAAAAACCAATAAGCCTCACCACATTTTAAAAATAAATGAAGGCAAATAAAACTCCGTGAACCCCACAAATTTTCAGCAAATTGTTTACATTTTCAAAAAAAGATAAGAGAGCCGCCACGCATATTTTAAAAGCAAAACGAATAAGCATGAATCTGACTCGAACTGCAGATGCCGGCAAAAATACCGCAACAACAAGCCAATAAGATTAGTCAGGCGAACTTATCCGAACGAAATATACCCTGTACCTTCGTACGTTCGATTTTGCCCACTAATAATGGTAAGGGGGATTTTGAGAATCGGCTGGCACAAATCGAAAAGTTTTCTGATTGCCCAAAGACTAAGCTTATCGAAACTTGATTCGCGTGCAGTTTTTGCGATTTTAAGTCTCAAATTTGGTTGCTCTAGAGACCTCAGAGGTCGAACAGACAGGCCGATGGACGGACAAACTGCAGATCAGTTTCTCTAATCATTCGAAGATCATTGGATGTAACTTTATGCTGTCTACGACGACTCCTTCTCCATGTTTCATAACTTATACGCAAAAATATAATATACTCAATTATATACTGTTCTTTCAAGGACAGAGTACACAAAAATAAAACCCAATAAATAAAGAGAAAGAGAGCAAGGAACGAAGGCCGAAACACAAAATAAAGGGTGCTGATGTTGCCTCGGTTGGCAAGTAAGACACGAGCAGCTTGCCAAGGAGACACGCAAGTCTCCAGTGTATCATATTCACAATTTATGTGTTGCCAATTCACCCAGCATGAGAAATTTTCTCAAATCTATATTTAAAGTATTCTCTTACCCAATATAGACTCTTTAATATAGAGCGAATGCGCATAAATATTTTTAAAATTTATTGAAGCTGCTGGAGTTCTAGTTGTTCTTGGTATTGTTGGTCCCATGATCATTCCATGTTGACATTTATGACCTTACGGTCTTTAGGGCTTGAATCGACAGTTGCTTCTTATACTGTAGCATTTTAGGCCCAAGTCTCATCCAAAACTATCTCGATTCAGTTATAAACACAATTACCTTGAATTACTGGCAAATTAGTTTGAATTCACTTAATCGGACTCGTCATTTTACCACATTGCAAACAACACAATTATAGAAAGCACGCACACGAAGCCCAGTATAAAAAAAAATCAGCAATATCGTTTTGCTTTAGAAAAAAAAAGTGAATAGTCGGAAGATGTCACGTTTAGTTTTTCTCACAAGTGTTTTTTTTTTGTCCTGTGTGGTGTGGAATTGTGTTGAAGGACTACCGCACCCGCCAACTACGCCGGCTTACGATGACAAGTTCGACAACGTAGACATCGACGAGATCCTAAGCCAGGAGCGACTGCTGAACAACTATATCAAATGCTTGGAGAACAAAGGACCTTGCACACCCGATGCCAAAATGCTGAAGGGTAAGTCAACTCAAAGCAGGTCTTTTGAGTCTCTCGATTAACCAACGAATTTAAAGAGATACTTCCTGATGCCATCCAAACGGATTGCGTCAAGTGCACGGAAAAGCAAAAGACCGGGTCAGAAAAGGTGACTCGTCATCTCATCGATAACCGACCGGAGGACTGGCAGCGTTTGGAAAAAATATACGATCCGGAAGGCACTTATCGGTTAAATTATGAAAAGTCAAAGGAAAAGATAACAGCTAATCCTCTTGACTTGGGCGACTCCTAGGCCAGATAAAACGGCGCAACAACATTTTCATATATTTTTTCGATGCAAACGCTTTTCCACAGAGCAGGAGACCGAGCAGCAAATTGTGTAGTATAACTAGGATTAGTTTTTTTGTTCTTCTTTTTTTTTTGAGCTCTGGTAACAAATTTAAATTAGTAAGTCTTTCCATTAAAATTCGATGGTGTAAAAAATAC
This sequence comes from Lissocephala sabroskyi, assembly GCA_037075105.1. NCBI lineage: Eukaryota > Metazoa > Arthropoda > Insecta > Diptera > Drosophilidae > Lissocephala > Lissocephala sabroskyi. The sequence goes on along the minus strand of JBAMCP010001171.1, from coordinate 23,405 downwards.
CAGGGTATTATTTCTGCGGCATACTGATTGTATGAGTCTTATTAATTTTGATGAAATGGAACTTTTTAAGGTAATGCCGAAGGAGAACCCCGTGGTTCACTGCAGCTCTGCCAGTAGTTTTTTCAAAGATACTGCATTTTGACAAAATTTGTATATCTATTGTGTTTCGAGTTCTAAGAAATTTCTATGAGCTTTCGAGGGTTTAAGGACTCTGTTCTGAATGAAGCTGAGCCACTGTGTGCGGTGCAAGGAACGTCATTGATAAGTGAATACATTTAAGGCAGAAAGACAACATTTAGTGGGTGGAAGAATCTGGTGATTTATGGTCACTTTGCTGTCAAAAACATGAAATGGAAATGACTGGTTAACTAGCCAGTTTGTATATTTTTTTGCAATGCCTGAGTGCCTCCAAAACTAGTCAACTGGGCCACTCTAAAAACCGACACCGAATAAGCTCTGAGGCATCCGCCCTCCTTTCCCTGACGTTTATAGCATTGCTGCCCGCCCGGACCAGTGCAACTACTCGGTATGTATAGAATTTTCCGTTAACTTACAAATTAAATTAAATGCGCATTGTCATTCGACATCGAAGGTCAGGCACCGCTGCCATTTTCGCTTACAAATTGGTGACAGCAACAACAATAGAAGCACGACATTGTCAAATTCGTTGGCGCTCATATAAGTTGTCAATGAGCGGGAGTCGCACAAGTGCGACCAAATTTGTGTTCGAATTTTTGCCTCGGGGGTTTGCCAGCAAACCTACTAGCCTGAAGAGTCTTATAGAATGAGGCGGTCACCTGCCTGTATGCCCGCCCAATTGTCTCAGCTTAATGCTTTCGTTTTCACTATTCAATAATCCGGCTAATTATGCTTTTTAAGCTAAATATTTTTGATCTCCTTTAACTTTGTTATTTCTTTTTTTGTGTGCTTAAAAAGCCAGAAAATAGGTAAATGCAAAAAGATTTTAATAATTCTTAGCCAACCCACTTTCTGGTAAAATGAAAATGGGGAAAAATTGGCGCGCCACAGCCCTAAGTCACTGGTCGTGAGGGTGCGTGGTATAACCTTTTTGTGCTCTTTCTTGACTCCCAAGTAAATGGCCCAGCTGTCCACTTTTAAGCTCTGCTGGGGCTACTCAGAGTCTAGCATGCCCTTATTTCCCTCCCAGCGGCAATCGTGCCATCCAATTTCCATTTGCTCGCAATATGTATTGCATATGTTGCATTCAGGACAACACCACCCTATCCTGACCAGGCAAACTGGAATACAAGTATGAAGCTTTTCTTGCCGAAGTCGTTGTTTGTTGGGCTTCGTTTAGTGTGGTTCAGATCACAGAACGGGAATAGGGGAGAGATAAAAAGAGTTTTCCGTTGTATGTATGTTTTTATACCCTGTACACAGGTCCTGTAGGCACAATGGTCTAAAAGGCTTGTGCAAAAATGTGTAACATAGAAAAGACGACATCAAAGACTTACAAGACTGACGGACAAGTTATCTCCAAAAAGAAAAAGCGATCTAGCCTTGTCCGTCTATATGAACAAATGGATCTCAGAGACTATAAGAGCAAGTGCAACCAAATTTGGGATTTCGGCTTGTTAAACTTGCAGGAAGCTCAAGTTTGTTTTTCTAAATGCTAAATGTTAAAAGCCTTTACAAATTTAAAAATAGAGCCTTGGTTTCTATGGAAGAATTGAGCAAAAATAAAATATCTTTCGATTGGTCTAAGTAAAAGGATCCAGTTCGCTGCTGCAACAATAAGTGCTTCCAACTTAAACATAACTACTAAAGAGGTGGCAAAGAATGGACAAATTAACTTGGACCCTGACCATACTGAATAAAACTTTAAGGGGTCTATGACGACTTCTTCTCTATGCTACACAAACTTACTCAGCCCTTGGAACTTCGCGTTTAGGGTGCAATACAAAGTGTGACACCGCTCAATGAATTGGCAAAACGAGGTGCAACAGCCAGCACCAGTCGCCGTTGTTGTGGCACACGGCTTGTGAAAATTTAAGTGACAGTAAAAGCCGCAACAATTACAACAACCACAACAAGTGCAGCGACAGCAGTAGCGGCGGCAACAACAATAACATGAAGCATGGTAAACGCTTTGGCATTTGCAACCAAAATTGGCGTTCAACCAGCCGACAACGCGGCCTGGTGCTGCAGTCAGGCCGCCAATCGAAGAGAGACAAGGGACAGACAACTTCAAGACAAACACAGCTGAACGAAATGTTATTGTTTTCCAATTAATTGTGACGATGACGGCAACGGTGGCAGCATCGATAGCAACAGTAACGGCGCCAGTTGTGGCAACAAACGGTAACAAACTCGAACAGACAAATTTGCATACTTGTAACTTTGCAGCAGATCGACAGCCAAAACAAGCAAGAGTGAGAGAGAGGGTCTAGATGGGGGTCCATTGTTGGGGGGTAAGGAGTGGTTCACGGAGTAAACAGTGACAAAAAGTCGGATTTAATCATTAAAACTCGAACTAAATTTGTTACACGCTCCGAGAAACGATCAAAACCATGGATTAATCCCAAATAAAGTGACTTTGGGCAAAATTTACATTTTAAAACCGTCCGAGAAGGCACCATAGAGTCTATCTTTTAATGGGCTAAGGCAGGCGGCCATTCGCAAAGGAGGAGGAATTTAAGATTGTAAATTATCCGAAATAAAAAAATTCGTGTACAGAAGTGACGGCCATAGTGTCGGCCAGGCTTGGCCCCGCGCTAGTTTCTCCCAAATATAAACAAACTATACGAAGAACACATCCCACACATACACATACCCACACCACACCGTCTACTGCATCAAGGACCGCAGCTGAACTGGCGAGGTTAATGGCAAATTGAGGTGGACCCAAACAAGAGAAGAGTTACCACCTCCACCCCAAGTCCGGGTCCTATTTGTTCGCAGTCCCAATTCTCCTGTGGATACGGGAAATGGTAGAGGGTTTAGGGAGTTCAAGTTCCACACCTCGGTAGCCGTGTAGGGAACATCAGGCTTTCGATTACTTACATACTTCCACCGGTATAAAAAAACATACGCACACCTCGTAAAGGCAGAGAGAGCCGCGCTCATAATTACTTGTGCCATCTTGAATTGTTTGCCACCTTCAGGGGGACCGGTTACTACAATGGTGGCAACCCTAGCACAGCTTTTCCAACCACTTCGAAAGGGTTTGACATGGATCATCATCTTTTTTATTTTGTGCACTCAAGCGCCTTTCACTTTGTGCATAATTTCATAACCCCAAGAAGTTCTCGCTTTCTTGAGCGGAAGCAAATATGGAAAGCATGCTTGGCAGCAAGTCCCCACGGCCCTCACGACGTATGAGTTATATAGCTATTATATATTTTGCATAGAAATTTATATACACATTGTTTATGCTGCTCGTCAGAATCGTTAAAGAAGCAATCTTGAACCTTAGCATAGGCATGCGTAAGTCAACTTCCATGCTAACTATTTAGTTGAAATCGACCGATTAAAACAGAAGTAATAGCCCTTATAATGTTCTTATAGATGCTGCCAGATAGATGCTTTTAATTTTGCTATTATATTTGCTATAAGTTTAAAATGTAGTTTGAATCAAACAATTTGTTGTTTAAAAGTTTACTCTGAAGCTTCTTTTTGGGCTATCTGTATCTCACTTAGAAACAATTGGTTTCTTTCTCCGAGTGTCCGTCCGTTCGTTCGCCCTTCCGTTTTTACTGTTGGTCTCTATAAGCCTGTCTATTTGACTACCCGTTTGTTTGTTTGTGTGCTCTATTAAGAGCAGCTCTTGGGCATGAATGTCATCATCAGGACAAGTGTTAGAGCCCGTGTCACTCACTGGAGTTGCGGCAGAGCAGCAACCAGCAACCCATCCAGTGTCACACATGGAACAACCGTGCAGGCGGGAATAGAATCTGTTTGGGGATGCAACCCCTTTGGGTGAAAGTAAAAATTGCACGACCAAAGGAGAATTACGAAGTACAAGGGAGACGAAGCTTACTACGGGACTCCGAAGCTATAATACTCTATATCCTCTAAATCCTGAGTATTATGTAATTCCTTATGCTAAACTGGAACGATAAATACGAAATGGAACAAACGTATTCCCACATAAGAAATAAACAAAAGTCACTGCTGCAACTATACGACACTGCTGGCAACAATACGGAGTGACAACCCCAACAAAAACAGCGAAATTATTTATAATGCACGCAGGACAGTGTATATCACTGTCGGCCAAGCTCTGTTGTTACTTCGTTACTTGTTTTGATTTTAACTTTAGGGGGTCTTTTGCACATACTCTGCATTTTTCCTTTGTCAAAGTGAAGTATAGGAAAAAGAAGCATATTTTTATAGCATATACTTTAAGGAATAATATGTTTTTACCAAAGTTTTTAATATAAAAAGTAATCGTTGTAGACTCCTAAAGAAGCGGATTTCAAAGATTATAAAATCTAAAGAAGTTAAAATTGGAAGTTAGACAAACAGATAAAAATATGTACCTCTAGAAAAGAAAAAGAAGTCCCAATTACCAAAAACAAAACAGAGAAAGAGGAATTAATTTCAATATGAAAGGAACAGAGTATATTACGGTCGGGAAAGGTCGACTGTTTGTTGCTTACTTGTTTTCTTAAAAGAACGACAAAGGGGGAAAACTCAGTGACAACATATGTGGTCCAGTGGGTGAGTGGATGTGCCGCCTTCAGTAGATGCTAAGGGGAATCCCGAACAACTCTTCGCGAAAGAAAATTAGGAGTGGGTGGCGTTGCCGGAGAGCATAGGAGCTGCGATAGGAGCGAGAGTGGCAAGTTCGTTAACCTTCAAGCATTGAAATTTTCATTTCTCGACAAACAAACTACGTGTGAAGCCGTAGGGGCCGCTCCCTTAACGCGAAGGGAGCCATTGCTAAAAAGCCCGGCAACCCAGGACGGTTGCAGCACATCACAAGAAGATACTTTGATGCGAATGATGATGGATGGCCGGGGTGAATGATGGTGGCGACACTCAAAATCTTTGCATGGCTTTGCTGCTTCAGGTAAACCTCCCATGCAATTGAATGCTTCAAAAAGTATACAGTAAGCTACCAGAAGATAGAGGCGTTAAAAATGCGTAAAAATTTAATTAGCTGGTGCTTCTAAGCGAACAGCAGCAGTTGCTAAAGGCTTCAAAAATGTATTTCTTTCTAAGCTCTTTGCTTAAGCTAAATTTTAGCACTGACCCAAGCTTTAATTTTCTTCGGCTAGACTTCTTTCGAGATTCCCCAACTGAAAGCTTTAGACGCTCAAGGATAAAAAAGAGAGATCCTCTAATATTGATGCCTGTTGGCGTTTGGCGCTGAAACTGTCAGCTGATATTAAAAACGCCGCGAATGCGACAGATGCCCAGGCTTAAATCAGTGCAGGTTCGCCTCGAGTTGGGATGATGAAATTTTAGAGAATTTTTTTTTGGCTTTGGGTTATTCAAAGAGCCCTAAGTTAGCCCTTAATGATGGTATATAATTCATTGGTGTGACATTAAATTAGCCCTGAATTTTCCAATAGCTTTCATTGCGATTGCGAGCTTTGGTTCAGCTTTGGTTCAGTTGTACCTCTTGGTCGGGTTCTTGTTATGTTTGGTTTGGGTGCTCAGACTCCAGTATGTTCCCCAGTCAATTATAGAGATTCAACTAGCAAACACAATCACACACTCACAGAACCAGTTAAAATCTTCTAGGCTCAACTTGGTAGCCATGTAAAGAGGTGTAATTATAATGCCAATAACGCGACAGCGCAAGACTACAAAATGTTGCCTGGCCAGTCACAGCAAATTGCATGAGAAGACGGCGGCGAGCAGCCAACACTGAAGCAAAGCGATCGGAGCAGGCCAAGGGATGTCACGATGATCTACACGACCTATCCGAGGGCTCATAGGAACCAAGGCAGCGAAACAGAGTGATATTAAAAGAAGGCGAACGAAGAACAGGCATCGTCTCGATCCAACACGACCTGTCCAGGCGTTGGGCTAATTGATTTTGCCGCTTAAATTTACAACGCATAATTTTTGCTGAAATGCGTCCAGACTATCCGGCCGGCCAGACGGCTACGGCCACGGCTGCGTGTGAAGAGCAGCCCAGTCTGCAATTTTGTTGCTTTCGACGCGCCAGCATTGTGGAGAGCTGAGAGCTTCACCGACTGACTGACTACGGCGGCAGCAGTGGCAATGGCAGTGGTAATGGCCACTGACCAGCGATTGCAATCAGCTTAAGCCGCCGTGTCCACATGCCCCACGTAGGTAGTAGGTACATGCAACGCTCACGTCCTTTGCCGCATCAGTACGTTTTTTATATTTGCTTCTTGTCAGGGCATTTGTAAATGATATGCGCCGCGTTGCAAAGTGACAGCGCTAATGGGCAGGGCAACCGGGACAAGCGGGACCAAGACCAAGTCCGCGAAGAGATTCCAGTCTGCGGACATGGCCAGGCCGCTGGTAACTCAGTAGCGTGCGACTGCGCATGCCTCGAGCGTAGCTCTCATCCGTCTCGTTTGCTCGCTAGGTCGTCCCTAGTTACTCACTCACCAATGCAACGGTCAAGCGGTCGCCTGCTCAATCATTTTGGTCAGCGCCTTCGGTAAACTTTAAAGCTACTTGGCATTGTTTGAATACCGCTTACAGACGGCCACTAAGTGGCCGAAGTGTGTCATCCACGTGCACGTCTCTCTGCTCATCTGCTCGTTTGCCCATTTGCCTGAGTGTACGTGGTGCGTGGTACTATTATCTGTGCTATTGGTTGATTGCTCTTATGTGCTGGTATGTGACTGGCAACGCTTAACACGCCAAGTCAATTAAATGATGTTGCTTCCGCAAGTTGCGGCGTTTCCGCAGACACACAACACTATCCTTTTTCCTCCCTGGGCAGAGAAAATGTAGCAAATTCAGTCATTCACTCATTGGGTTGGGTAGGGAGTACCTAAGTTGATATTCAGTTTATGTTTAATTCATTTTACGGCACAAGAGAATGACAGCCATCGTAAAGTGTCAATAAGAAGTCAGAAAAACATAATTTATAGCAATTCAATCCTACATAAAAGAACCCAATATCTATCTCAGTATAATTTAAAAACCACAGTATCAGTTTTTATAAACAACCTTGGAAATAAAACTCCGAATATCGTGCAGGACAGCAACATCGATCGGGAATGAAACTGCCAGGATTATATTCCCTAGTCTCTAAAAAATCTACACAAATACTACGATAGTAGTAGGAAAGAGTTAAATACAATAAACTGTAAAGATAATATATAAATTGGTCAGGTTTCTTCGAACTACTCAAGACTGCAAATCTGATTTGTGATTATTTTAATATGGGAACTCCGAAAACAGACAGACTTCGCTAAATCGAGTTCTTTTATAGTTTTATCCATATTGGAGGCAACTTTCGTAAGATCTTTTTTTTTTAGCTGGCCATTGAAAAGTATTTTATTAAAACACATTTAAAGAATTGGGTACTGAGTAACCCCTTCTCATGACTTTAAGCGATTTGCAGCTCACAAGAAGCCAGGAAATTGCTTAGTTGTCTTTGCTTCTCGATTTTCTGGCTAAAGTTTTACGCAGCTTCTGTTGGGCTGGAAAATGTGTTCAAGTTTGCTTAAAAGACGCGAAATAATAAAGACGCACACACGCAAAGCTATAGACATCAGTAGATAGAAAACATTGCAGAAGCAAACGAGCAAAGCCCGGCCGACTAGAGAAATCGAGTAGACTTGCAGCTATGGCGGGGAAGTTGGCGGCGCCTTCATAGTAAAGTGCACCCTGGGGCTAGCCTAACTAGTTTGCCTCTTAAAATGGACGTAGTTGCTCCCTATCACTTTGGTACCAGCAATATGCACGACGACAAGTTAGGCCAGGCTGGGGCAGCCATTGCCACCATGGGAATGGTGACTTAATTCGGTTCTACTTAAACTGCACAAGGTTTTTAGTTTAGTTTTTAAACGGCCCAATAGAAATAGGTGTTCAAAAGTTAAGAGAGTCTTGCTTAAAAATAAATTTAAAAAAATTTACTAAGTTAAAATTAAGAAGGACGAATGCTATTGTAAAATTTTGTTAGCGCTGGAGTCGCCTATTTCCTACTTCCAATGCGATTTATGGGATATTACACACCCACAAGGAAGGTAGAAAGACAGAAACATCCTTTGCACACCCTAGAATGAAGAGCATAAGCTCGGCAAGATTTGAACATAAATTAGCCAGCCCACAAATTGCTAAGCGAGTCAATTTCCCTGCCCATTAAAGCCCAAATTATCAATGCTCATAAAGTCTTTCTTTTTAGCTGGAAGCAAACTTGTCCGAAGCGCCCAACCAGGACTAAGCCACACAAAATGCGTTCATCACGTTTTGGGTTGGTGGATATCGGCGGCATTGCCAGTTGTTACTGCAGTGACTTTGCCTTTTAGTGAAAAATAAATTTCAGAGGTGGGCAAAAAAAAAACCAGAGAGAGAAGAAAAGAAATGCCAGAGCGCAGGGAACTTGTGCCGAATGTAAAAAATAATACAAATAAAAGCAAAAAGAAACCCAATAAAGCAACGGGCTCAAGAGGGGCCGCCAAACGTGGCAGGATGATGGTCGGTCTTGCAGTAAAGAGACGCCCACAAGAGAGCTAACGAGTTACAGACATTCGCACGCCAAATCAGGAAGAGCCCAAGTCTAAACTCGACTCCGGGCATCTTTAATTTAGCGCTTACTTTACGCTTTGCAGTGGTCTCGGTTGCTTGTCTCAAATTCGACGTTTTTAGAGCTGGCACAAAAGGAACAACGGCAGTAAGAAAATCATCGGCAGAGACAACTCAAAGGCAAGAAATATACACAGAGCTTTTATAAATATTTCTTATTTTCCGGATGATAAAAATTTAATATAAGCTACCGAAAACAGAGCAAATTTGATAATGAGAATAAAAATAGAGAAATCCTAATAGAGAACCGAAATAAAAAGGGAAAGATAATGGGGACACAAAGTTAATCGTTCCCAACACACTTTCTACTTCAAAATCCATATATATAATTCATTAATCGTTTCTACTAGATTGGTAGAACCTTGGAAAAGCAATTGCAAAACCTAACAAATCCATAATTCATTAATCGTTTCTACTAGATTGGTAGAACCTTGGAAAAGCAATTGCAAAACCTAACAAATCCATAACAGATACTGTAAGGTTTAGCGGAAAGGTAAAACGCTAAAGCCCAATAGAAAAACGGAGTGAAAATTACGAATACATTTCGATATCCATAATTATATGAATATTCTTAAACTTTAGAAAGAAACTCATTTAAGAAGTTGCTTTAGAAGCTGTCCTTCAGATCTTTCTCACTCCCCTGGTTCATGTCACGCTGCCATCGCTAGCATGCATCTTTGGTATTTGTCTTCATTTTTGTTTCTTTTTTTTTCAACTGAAAATTTCATTGTTGCTGTTGTGCTTCGGTAAAAAAACCCGTTATAAATAAATGCACGTATGGCCATTACATTTCATTGTCTGTGACTGAGACTGAGGCAAAGGCATCGGCACGGACTCGACACGGACACCGTCGTCTTCTTCACCTCAAATCTCGACACGACAACTCGCTAGCGGTTAGACTAGTTGGCTGACCCTCTCGTTTCCTTTCAACAGACCCAACTCCTTCAGCGGTGCCCTCCCTCGCTCCCATTACTTAATTTGTGCTTGCCAACTCCGTTTTGTAAATGGCGTTAAATATAGTTTTGATGATTATTATCAATTGGCTTAAGTGCAGGGGGCGATGTGTATGTGCTAAAATAATGTCTGTGACTGTCATTGTGAGCGGACCAGGAGACGGGACAGAGGGCGAAGGGAAATTTAGCGGCCAACTCTGCGTAATCCAATACCAGCGCCACGTCGGCCAAGAGGTTAAATTTAACAGGCGCTAATGAAGTTGAAGCTAAAAATCCCCCGAGAACCAAAAAATAAGAGAAAATAAAAACAAAACCCAGAAGAATCAAAGAAAATAGAAGAGACCAAAATATTCGACCCCATTGGCATGTCACGAACTAATAACCGGAGTACCAACCGACCGGTAGGCAGGAAGGCGGACGGGCGGCTTAGCCAACGGCCCCTCATCATGCCTATCTAATAACTGTCTCCAACACTTTCATCCTCTGTCCCGCGTCCAAAGTACGTCATCGGTCACTGGCTTGTATGCAGCTGTTTGAATAAATGTTTCTTTCGCCCGATATCGGCAACGCCTACTCTGAAAGTCATTTATAATTTTACGAGAATTGGCAAGCAAGCGGTGGACCGGCCAAGCAACCGACTGACTGACTCCCCGATCTCCTTGGCTTGGCCGGGCTGAGGCTGGCGGCTAAGGCATCCTCTTTTTTGGACGCCGTCAAGAACATGATCGTGCTGCACGTTTTGTGGCTTTATTTATGATGCGATGCACTGATCCAGCGACCAACTTTCTTTAGTGCCGCCTAAGCCCGCCTTCAATTCTGGTCTGGCAATCCCGTCTGCCGCATTACCTGGCCTGGTTTGTTGGTCGTACTAACAAGTTGACGATTGGCTGCGCGGCTGCTGCAGTTGCAGCTGCTCTCTTTTGATGCTTCTCCCGCGGGTTTTGTTGCTGTTGTTGAAGCACCTTAGTTCGTTTTTTTTTACAAATAATCATCATAATTTACGACCACCCAAAACGGTGGCCTGGCAAGGTGAAGCCGAAACCAATCGGCTTGTGCACTTACCGGCCATGCGTACTGCAAGTGGGTGTGGGACTGACCACCAAATTGGTTAGCTAAAGCAAAAAAAACAGGAACACGGAAGCTCCTAGACAAAAGGCCGAGGCTGCACTTCCCTTATTTTTTTCCAACCCCCACAAAGCTATCTCGCATTTTCACCCGCAACGAAAAGTTAAGTAAAGTAGTCTTAAATTTCTGGGTAATTACCTAAGAGGGATTTTTCAAAAATAAAAAAATATTTCTCGAATAAAGAACACCACGCAACTACAAATTCATTGAAAGCCGAGCGCTGACGACTCTTCAACTGCAAACTACTAGGCGGGAGTCTAGACGGATGGTGAAGTTGATTTGGACCAAGCTGTTCGCAATTTTTTGCCCGTTCAGCCGCAACGCAGGGTGTAAATTCTACAACTTAAATTGCCCCAAGTGTTTTGCTTTTTCCTGTTTCAATTTGTTTATTCATTTGCCGCATCATCAACCCTTTCGCCGTGCAATGCTTTGGTCAAGGGAGCAATCTGCAATCCTATTATTGCTGGATGCAGTTGCGTGTTTAATTGCGCTTTATTAATTAATTAATAAACTATTTTTTATGTTCTTTGAATCAGCATTTGTGGGTTGGATGGGTTTTGATTTTGCGTTGCTTTGTTTGCATCCACAGACCGCAGTATAAATATCATTTTGTGGTAAAATAGGTCGGACGCTGCCCTGTGTGTACCGACCGTTCGTAATTGATGAAGTTCACGTAGTCAATCGGAAAATATTCCCCTCGATTTGCAATTGGTCTTTCACCGCAATTAATACAATTATTCAGACCAGAATCAGACCATGTCTACATATGTAGTACGTAAACTTTAACTCGACGGAAAATTTCCATTTGAAGCTATGTATATTAACATAAGCTCACAAAACTTTAAAGGCCCAGGGATGTACGTCAAGTTCAGGGGGCTATAAAATCTGAAGAATTGCCCTCTAACTCTTTCGGAGTATTACCGCTTTTTGACATAGAAACTGACCCACCAAGGCTTTTGGCAGAGGCTTAGCCTTTGGCCAGGCTGAAAGGCGTAAAATCCGCATTAAAAAATTCCTAGCACGACAGCAACGGCGACAACAGCTGCCAAAAAACGGTTTAATTTTTGCAGGCTGGCCATGGGCTCGGCCGGCTCCGTTGCGCATGCGTGCATGAGACCTTAAATGCCTTTGTCATACTGCAAGTGAAATGCCTCTACTTTTTTAATGAACCGAATCTATTAATTGATGACGAAAGAAAGGGGAGGAGGTAAAATACGGTAATGAAATACCAGGGATGACAATAGCACCAACTTCCTCCATTTAGATGGCGCTGCCAGGAATTTGAAGGTGGGTGTGTGTAGCATTTGTAAAGCGATTAAAACCAGAAATTCATGACAACTAAGTGTAATAAAAAGCCAAAGGAGTCAACTCTCGTGCTAAAAGTCAGTGCAACCGACGTACAGTCGGGGGCCGGGAGAGCCTGTTTCAGCAGCTTGGGAAGAAGTAGGTGGTTGGTAACTTTTATTACCTTCGCCCTCGCCCACATTCCTCCAAATACAATAAGCAGCTGTCGTTGGCAGTATCTAAAGTCACAGGACATTAAACGGTCCCACTTGAAACTGTCCCTCTCTGATATATCAGGAAAATAGTAATAAAAAGTGACTGTAGGGCGAGGAGGAGGCAAAAAATGGTAACCGTAACTATTAAGCTAAATTCCCAACATCGGCACTAAAATGTTTCAGCTAAGTACAAAGTTACCACAAGTGAAAAAGTGGAAACTTTGCAGCTCCAACCATTTGATGAAGGAATAGAGCGAGAAAGAGAGAGCAGAATGGCAAGCGGAAATGAGTTAGTCTCTGTTAGTGGTCCTGGAATGCGAAGCAGTGAAACCGATTAAGGCCTAATTATAATTACCCAAATATATTACCAACTGAACTTATGTGTCCTTGCTTGTTGGGGATGTCGCGGTGCGAAGAAAGAAAGCTGTAAGTCTGCTAGTTTTAGAGTTTCTCAGACCACGGCAGGTGTTTAGTCAGAAAATATTAAGGTTGACGGGTTATTAACCCTAAACATCGGGGAAGAAGAAATCTTTCAAACCGAAAAACTAGCTGTCAGTGGAGCGAGCCAAGGATTTTATATGGTTTTTGTACCGCAACATTGTATGCGAATAAAACGAAATTGGGGGCTTAACTATGTATATAATAAAGCGGTCACGCATTATTTAAATAGTGAGCCGAGCAAAACCGGACTATTTAAAGCCATTTCTCAAACGCCTACGATAGTATTGTATAACAACGGCTTGTGAGGCGAAATTAAAAAGGCTTTAGCGTCAAATCAGCGAAATTGACAAAATAAAACTGTAAGCATTTTAATTAAACGGCGTTAAAAACTTACCAGATATTAATAAAAGCCCCGAGCGAAAGTCAGCAAACTTCCGGTCTGCCTCGCCAACTTGTCCAATGCTGCAAGTTGGGTCCGTGAGAAGGATGCGTTGCAATGCTATGTAGCGCGATGCGAAAGCAAATGGGATGAAGCAGTTCAGTTGGTACAGCTGGGCGGTCTATGATGATGGCAGTGGTTCGAGTTCAGTGCGTTCACCTCCCCGACTGGCATACAAATTGTAATAGCTTTTTCACTTCCTATCTCTATCTCTATCCATGCTTTTCGCTGTTTGGTCCCCCGTTGGCCTTGCCATCGTTCAGAACGGCTTGCAAAAAATATTTAATTGCGTAATTTAACGAGAGATGTAAATGCTCTTAGAGTGTGCATATAAATACAGATGATTCTAATGATGATGACGTTGACGACAAGGTGGGGAACCTTTTCTTCGTTATCAGACTGGAGTATTTGCGAAATCATTACTGTCAGTTTTTTATTGATATTTCTTTACGACTTTTTGGACTTCAATCGTAATTGTAATATGAGGATTAATTCTATTTTTGGCACTAAGAATTTTTAGAACTTGTTTACGATTTCACATCTCTAGCAGAATTCCAGTTGCGCTGCTTTGAGCTGCAATAAAAAAGAATAGTAAAACTTAGAAAGGCACTTAACTAACAACATAGTTTTTCTTAAATTACCTGAACAAAATAAAAACAAAAAATAACATTTGGTGTTTGGTGACAAGACAACTATCTGACCACAATTCACATCCCTATTTTTAAAGGCCCACACTAAGCCGATGCCGGGTGAAGTAAAGAGCATAAAAAATAGCTATGTTAAATCACTAAGCTTGCAAATTGCAATAATTTATGCAAACGCCAATTGAGTTAAGGGACCAGTGTATAAAAGACTTAATTAAGCTAAAAAAAAGCCAACCAACGAGGCAAATGCCCGATACCAAACCCTCCCCCGATGATGGCATTCTAGCAATGTTTACAACTTTGCCGCTCTGTGTAAGAAAAAACACAAAGAGCGTGTAAAAAAAGGGATAAAATCTACTAAGGGATTATCAGTCGAGCTTGCCTGACTTTGATATTCCCTGTCTTTTTATATATTGAAATTAAATCTTTGTTTTTATACTTTTCGATGTCTTCGTTATGCCTTATATGGCAACGCTGGGAATACGTGTAATTGCAAGTTTACAGCCGACGATATAACGGGTCTAAATCCCAAATTTGGTTGCACTCTTTCTGAGATCCGTAAAAGATAGACATTAGTAAGTCTATTTCTCTCACAATTTCAACCATATTGGAGGTAACTTTTGGATTCTCTGATGCTTACATACTTTTGATCAATTACATATGTCCTCCAATTTTCAGGTACAGGGTACACAACGACGAGCAGATTCGGGGGAGAAAAATAAAGGTACTGGTAGAAGTTAAATAATAAATTCTCCAGAGGAGCGGGGCTGTAAGCGAAGCAATTGAAAGCAGACTTCCTTGAACCGCTTAATACGTCCTAAGGTTCATTGGACGAATGTCGAGGGCGTCAGGTCAAGCAAGATAGTTGGATTAAAGGATTCCTAGCTTCTGCCGATGTAATTGGAGCCCCTAAGTAGAGAGGATGATTATAAAAGATTTCAAGCAATTTGCAGGATTGAGAGATACATCAAATATAAGCTTGGCTGCAAGAAACACCTAAATATATTTGTTAATAAAAAAAAGAGTTTCCATGGTCAATCTGGAAATCGAACAAGTCTTTTTAATCGTTCAACTAAAGTCTCGATAGTCGAGGTGTGTGGCCCTTAGCAGATGTAAAAGTAGACGAAGTTCGCCTAAAACTAAAGACATTAAATTTTCCTTGCGTCGGTTGGTTAGGTTGTTGGTTCATATTATTGTGGTATGAGCCGCTTGTAAGCCGTAAGTGTTAGTAACTTTGACAAAAAGTCAAATGCGCTTATAACACGGCCCACAGTCAACCTAATAGACATTCGTTCAAGCGGCCAGACGACGAAGCCACGAAGTGCAATAGCAACAGCAACAGCAACTGCAACAATTGCAACGCTGCTGGAAAATGACAATGACAGCAAGAACAACAATGATGACAGCTGCTTCTTGTTGCTGCCGCTTTCCCCCAGGGCGGCCATTGCTACCGATCCAGACAAACAAACCGTGCAGTGGGCTCGACAATCGCGACGGTTGGACAACAACCGCCAGCGACTAATTGGTTTACTTATGGCCTTTATGTTGCTGTTGATTTTGTTCCCGCTGCTACCGTCGATATTGTCGTTGCTTTTGTGACCCCAAAAGTCGTGGTCTTTGTATTTTGCTCATTTTTAGGGGTCGTTGTTGGTGCTTTTGCTGCCGTTGCTTTTCATGGTGGAGCGAAAAGTATTCGCTGGCATTTCGATCTGTTTTTGTGTTTGCCACTTTTAACTATTAAACATTTGTGAATAACAAGACGCTAAAAGCTTAGAAAAAAAACACCAATGACAAATTATATCGCATTTAATGGATAATATAATTAATATGTCCATCTGAAGTAGCAAGAGAATAATAGTTTCGTTCGAAAAGGTACATATAATAGAATTCAAAGTTGTAGGCGCCAAAAATTACCTCTTCTATTCTTCTTCTGCTTCAAAAGACTTCACATTAAAAGATTACAGCGGAACGAGCGCGAAAATAAAAGATTTCCAGAGATGGACGGAACAGAAATCGGACACAATTCAATCAACACTGAGCGGCCCCGGCAATACAACAATTACAAGAGTTTAGGAACAGCCAAAACCTTTGATCAGGTTTGAGCCGAACTCTGCTACAAAACAGAGAACTTAAAGAAACGTGGAACACGCCAAAGGTTGATGTTCAGGTAATTCATTTTTATTGGCCAGCAGTCATAGAGGCAGTCAAATACTAACTCCAAATACTTCATTCTATGAGATGGGGAAAAGTGCAGTCAAAGCTTTCAAAGGATATTATATTAAAAACTATCTCCCGATGCACTCTACTCAATGTGAGGTGATGAAAATCCCGTAGCCTTTTTGTCTTGTGAGAGCATTCCTTAGTCGTGGCAGTGTCACGACAATATTGACTCGTTTTATACATTGTACCTATAGGTAGAGAGGCATAATTAGCTTGTGAAAAAGCATGTAACATAGTGAAGGAATCGTTGTAGAAGACCCAAAGTTGTCTTTAATATGGGTAGAATTAATTTGGGGGGGCAAACAAAATGACAGGCATTGGACAGTCGATCAATAATAAAATTGCGAAATAGAAATTGTACATTTGTTGGTGTTGGCGGGCAGAAGTAGAGGGTATATTACAGTCGGACAAGCTTGGCTCTTACTTCCTTACATGTTTCTTTCTGATTTGTAAACTATACCCCAAAGTGGGGCCGCAATAAGAGAGAGGTGGCGGCACCAAACAGCTTTAGACACTTTAACACATTCCACTGGGAATACACACACTCAGACGCACAATCAGCTTGCAATCAGTAACAACAAGTGAGACGAGTTTACTTTCAGAGCCCCGAAGTTAAGATACTCTTTGCAGATTTCGGGCTTATTGTTTCTTATCGAATACTACGGTTGCATTGCTTTCAATAAATTCTGACCATTATTTGTGTTTTTAGACCACATTTGTAACATCTATTAGAACGAGAGTTTGAGCAATAGGAAAGGTCTATATAATAAGTTCTGTTTCGATGGTCCGATTTCAACTAAATTGGCAGCATTGGTACAATGTAGATTCTATGTGATGCATACATCTGTCCTGTGCCAAAACCAGTATACTCTGTATGCCCCCTTTTCTAAGGGGGGTACGTACAGATTATAAAAAAGGAAGCAAAACGAACACCAAAGTCAAACACGAAGAAACGCAAAGATAGCCAGTCAGCCCAGTCAACCACCCTTGCCACCCTGCCAACCAGCCTTCTGTACATTCTTACTGGCCTGGACCAGTGGTGGGAGTTTGGAGACCAGATACTTTGGCAAAGAAGACTCGATGCTGGGATAAACAGCAGAAAACCGACAGCGGCGGCGCATGCTGGCCAATCTTCGAAGACGTTTAGACCATTTTGGAGACCGGTTTTTAGCAGCTTGTTGTTATTGCCGCCTACCTGGCTTGAAAAAAAGATTCCTCTTCTGCCTACTGCATAGAATGTTTGATTTTTTTTGCAATTTTGGCTTTATATGTTTTTTCGGTACTATTAATCTGTCAGTCAAAAGATTTCACAATTAAATTGAATTAAATGTTTTACGAAGCCAGACAATTAAAAGAAAAACATCGCAAATAGGCCGCCAATCATCCGCCTTCTTAGTTCTCAATAAAGGTCGTTGGGATATTTGCGATTTTTTTACCCCGTACCTGTATCAATATTATTAGAACGTTTCCAGAAATTGATCTAACAGTGTTTGCCAGCCTGTCCATCTATCTGTCTGCCGTCAGAAGGATTGGGCGTTTGGGTCGAAAGAATATCAGAAGATGGTCAACTCAGTTTTTACAAGAATTTCTTAAAAAAATGTTATTGAACTATTTTGAATCAGAACCGCAAACACAATGGGTATATCAATGTCAGACTAGGTCGACTGTTACTTTCTTAATCGCTTTTTTAATGTTATATTTTTCGGGAGGGTAGAAGAGAAACTCTATTTTGCCTCTAGGTCAGTTCCCATCGCTTGAGCATTATGGGTACCACCTGATTACAATTGACAACGGCGTTAACATACGGCCATTGGAGACTCGAAAGGATAATCAACCCACGACCCAGAACCAAATGGTAAACAAGTTAGCTAGCTGGCTGGATGGTTTCACTGGAAACATAGACATATAAATGATCCTTAGCTGGGTTGATTTAAGTCAATGGCTGCAGTCGCTTTGTAGCCGTCTGAATTGGGGGGATCCCTGATCATGATCCAATTTCGCACCAATTTTAACAATTAAAACTCACCACGAACTAGGTTTTTTTAATACCTATGAAAGTAGTTTCGGGATTTTTAAATATTAAAAGAGTTTTTTTTTAATTTTAATTGACTTATTCCAAATAAAATTTCGCATTTTTTTTAACTTTTCTTTCTGCTTATCCGGAAGCGGCAACTAAAAGTGCAATTTTCCTGGACAATCGGAATAATCTTTTAGAAGCCTTCTCTAGTCTGACGCCCCCCTACCACAGCAATCCTGGCCGAATTGACGCCTAAGTTTCAGAGTTCATTAATATTAATTAAAGACCATGTCCCTGTAGAAAGCTCGGCCTTTGCAAACGCGCCGGCAGCGAAAGTTAAAAGAACGCGCCACTAATTAAAGGTAAACATACTTAACAAAAATAAAAAATAATAAAAGCTTGCCTAGACAGATGGCCAAAGTTTAGGGGACTTAAATTAGATAGGACTGGCCCGCTTCTTTAGTAAGATATGTAGGGGCAAGACTGTCGGTCAAAAGCCCAAAAAAATGTGGAGGGACAATATTTTTGAACATTTCGCCAAAAGAAGCCCACAAAAGCTAACAAGGCTCGGATTTGGTTACTTTACCCTTACCATACCCTTTGCGGAAACCTCTGAGTGGCAGTTATTATTTCATGACGACATCAGCAATCGGAGCAAGCGGCCAGAATGAAAGTGCTCGATCGATGAGCCACAAACAAACACGCATTCTATCTGGATGCAGTTGGCCACCTCCAGTGAGTGCCAAACAGTTCCGCAATTTTAAATTAGAGCATTTCTAAACCAGTGGAGGCATACTCTCAATTTCCTATTCTCTCTTTGGATTCGTTTTGTTGCGGTCAGGAAAGTTTCCATACAACGAGCCAGGTTTCCCCTTTGGTCTGTCAAAATGATAAGCAAAGGAATATTTTCCTTAGTGGTGAAAAATTAAAACAATAATTCATGGAAGTTTTGGCAGTTCTCATTCGAAGCAGAGATTTTCAACAATATCAAGGAAATTATCGTGTCAATCAAATATTGATCCCAAAGGTACAAGGGTATTACAGCTTTGAGCAATAGTATGTAAGAAACGGCATAGCCCCATTATAATTACCCGCCAGTATGGTAAGA
Organism: Lissocephala sabroskyi; assembly: GCA_037075105.1. Taxonomy (NCBI): domain Eukaryota; kingdom Metazoa; phylum Arthropoda; class Insecta; order Diptera; family Drosophilidae; genus Lissocephala; species Lissocephala sabroskyi. Next base: position 4,253 of record JBAMCP010001171.1, on the reverse strand, counting down.
ATGTTATGAAGAATTAATTTAGCAATTCCTCTGTCTATACGTCCGGACATAAGCATATTTAATTTAAGCCTCCTTCTACCCTAACCACTCATAGGTAAATAGTCTGGATAATTTTTAAAACAGAGTCTTGGTTTCTATGAAATAAGAAGACCTTTCAGTTAGCATCAGCCACGAGATAAAAGAACCAAAAACCAGTGCTGCAATTAAGTTTACAATAAAATACATAACCACTGAAGGCTTGCTAATTTTTTTGAAAATAGAGTGCGACTGTCACTTAAAAAAGAGTTGACTTTCAATGCACACGAGTACTTTGGTTGAACTTACACTTTAAAGCACGAATTGACACGTGTTTCCAGAGCTGCCATATAAGGAATACACAAATATCAGTGCTTATACAATACTATTAAAGAGCTGCCAGTCTTTTAGAAAATAGAGTGGCAGCTCCTTAAATTCCAAAATACCGCGAAAATTCGATATGCGAAGGTACAGGGTATATCACAGTCGGGCAAGCTCGGCTGTTACTCGTACTTCCTTACTTGTTTCCTTCTCATTTTATGGCAATATACTTGTATGTTTTTTGTAACGATCACAGCGTTGATGTGCAAAACGACGACGCCAAAACAATCAAATCACAGCGATTTTAACTCACACGATAAACATAAAAAAAAATTAAGAAAAAAACCACCGCACTGCACGACCTCGCGCTGCCAACACTTAATTTCAACTGGCAGAAACCGGCGATTGCGATTTATTCGACCAATTCGACCGAATGCAGTAGTGGCAAAAACGGCAATGACGGAGGCGACTCCGCCGTCCAACACGCCAGCCAGGCAGTCAGTTCAGCCAGCAAGCATTCAAACAATCAGTTCGTCAGGCAGCAGCAGCAGCAGCAGCAGCGACAGCGGCAGCGTCAACAACTTCAGTGACTGCAGCTCCTTGCAATTCATTTTGTATTCCGTGCCTGGGTATCTCAAAGCAGTTTGTGTGTGTGCCTGTGTTTGTAAAAAGTGCAGATGGAACAACCAACAAACAAACAAGCCAACAAACACAACTGTAGCTGAAGAAAACAGAGTCGCTGTGGACTTGCTCTTTCTCTCTGTTTGGGCTCTCTCTCGCCTCCTTGCCTGTTCCTGGCTACGTTCTCTTATGTTCGTTAATGGAAATGGAACAAAATATTGCTTAGTGCTTGGGAACAGGGTTGCATATTACGTATACGCTAAACGTCGTATGAGGCACAAAATTAAGCCGTAGGAACGTTTTAAACGTTTTTCGATAATATTAAATTTCAACTAGTTCCTGAACTTAAGGTACAGTGGAGACTCAAATGCGCACCCCCAGATAATGAAGCGGGCTTTTAAGTAGAAAAAATGAAAACAAAACAGAGTTTAACATGTTTTCGTAAGTCCCTCGTACATATTTTTTGAAAGGGTAGGCGCCTTGATGGTTCCAACACAGCAAACACAACAGAGAACTGCAACGCACTTCCACCCAAATAACGAATTTTTACCCTTTTTATATCGCCCACACATACAATGAAATGTACTCTAGATACAGTAGAGATTCATGTATGTAAGCCGTCTTTAAACAAGAAAATATAGACGAACTTTAGTTTTTACACTCGTCCTCGTCGAGCCCCGTCCACCACACCAGGGAATTGGGAATAATTGGTCCCCGATAGTTATGTCTGGTACCAGTCGAAGGTTTTGTCATTCCATCGAAACCAAGATTCTATTTAAAAAAAGTTTAAAGACTATTAATTTAGGAGATGAGACGGGAAAATTGCGGTGGTAACAAAAAAATAGCATATCTTTGATCTTTGGCCTTTCGTGCCGGCTTTAAAATCCTTGTCCGTTGCTAACGAGGGTCTACTTTGTATGAGAAGAGAGCGGTCGTATAAGAGAGCGGGAAGAGAGCAAGCCGTTTCTTATACTCTTGTTTGTGAGTCTGCGAGTGCAGCTGGTACTCAGGCTAACAGCCTAGCACTTCCTACTTTATTACTGGTTTTCGAAACTGGCCAAAAGCCGAAGCAACTACTGAAACGACATTGGCCGCATCAGGTCGACGGAGGACGATGATACCAAAAGCAAGTTGTTTTCGCTTGCTGTATTTTGTTGTTGATATAACTGCTTGTTGTCTGCTTGATTCACCTTTAATGTAACGGCAACGTGGCGAACGGGCACAGGCAGGACCGACAATATGCAGGGCGAAGGCAGCATTAATGAGACTTCGAGGGATAAGACTTGTAAAAAAAAGGAGACGTAGAGAATATGGAAAGAAGGGGGTCCCCCATCTTTTGAGCAGCTGTTTCCCATTCAACTCACTACCCACTACCAATCAAACTTTCGCTTATGTTGAAAATTTTGCTTCCTTTGTTTTCATTTCATATTCGCCGGTTTCCTTCGCTCTTACGCAACTGCTCTGCGCGCTCTCTCATTTTCTCTCTGGCCCCGCGCACAGCTGTTGTTTTTGTGCATCCGAAGGGTCAGCGTGTAGGCCTCTATCACATTGTACTTTACTTCTATTGCAGTTCCTTATTAAAAAGCGCATTTTATGTGCACTCGACCGACCGCTTGGCAGGCCTTCTTCTCTCTTCGACGACATCAATTTCAGTGATAGTAAAATGTGTAATTACAAAGAGCGAAGCTGAGGACTCTGCGTGGGGCGGCCAGAAAGAAGCAAACTCTCCCAACGAACTTTGCGGACGATACCGAGGCTGCAGCACGCATTGCGGAGTTGCGAAGTTTGCAGTTGGCCGAGCCATCTCCCCACCCCTCCCCAACTTACTATCCACTGTCCTGTCCGGTTGAGCTTGTAAAAGGTGTAAATCATTTTTTAATCGCACCAAACAGATCGCACAAACACATTTGCAGAAGTAGTTGGCTTTACTGTGGCCGCTGTTGGTCAAAACTGTGCAGAGATTTCAACTGGTGTTGTGGGGCAAGGGGACCACAAAAAGTCAATGTCTTTTGAAACAGCATTTGGATTAAACAGCATTTTTAACAAACAATCTCACTATCTTCTTAATTCAAAACAAACGCAGCTCTGTGGCAAACAGTTGTAAAAAATGCTTCCCATGTCGCTGAAATTTGCATCTTATTTTGTTCATATCCTTCAGAAATTTTAATTAAGCTGCCCGTGGCCTTGCAGGACTTGCCGCACTTATTCTTCTTGATCGTTGATACATACTTATTTCTATTAAAAATAATTGTACTCACATTTTGTTCTGCTCATGCAAATTTCCGAGGGGCGCTCCAGTTGACAGGGAGACAACACGTGCCGAAAATACACGAAAACCATGTGATATTCCAATTACCTCGAAGCACTCGACAAACACTACACAAATACCAAACCGAAAATCATATTTAGCACACTTAAAGTACAATTTACTACGATTTTTAACAAATTTTAAATGCAATAAGCCCGTATTCTTTTGAAGCTGCTGCGGCTTGCCAGATCAGCTGATCGCCAACTGCCAGGGCTGGAGAAGACCAACTTGGCAGAAATCGAAAGTTGGGCGCGCAATTCGATTAAACAGGCCCTCGTTTTGCTAAAAATCCTGCTTTTAAAGACGCACTTCATTTTCTAGACTGTTGATGCAAGCTAATACTTAGATAAATTAATTAGATTCACATCTTTATCTTCCTCATTAAGAATTGTAGAGAAGTGTTCCTATTGCCACGGCGCCAACACGTGCGGAAATTACATCAAAATACCTTTTACCCTTTTTAATTCGACAAATGTTACACAAATACCAAACCGAGAACATATTTAACAATTTCCAATGGAATTATCGGATTTAAAATACAATAAGCCAGTATTTCTTAAAGGTCCTACGGTTTGCCTGATCAGCTGATCGCGCACCGCCAGGGCTGGAAACGTGCAAATCGGCAGAATCGCGGAAGTTCAAATTGAGCGCGCAATTCAAATTGGGCATGAAATGAAATCGACTTGGCGCGCGATTTAAATGTTGGGCGAGCGAATAGAACCCACCGTTGAGCTTTAGTTACGAATCTTATTTAATTTTAAAAGAAACTTTAAAATATTTATTTAAATCCATTTAATACGCAAAGATACAAGCTATATCGGAATCGGATAAGCTCTACCATTCTTACTTACTTGTTTAATGCTTTTCTTTGTGAATTTTTCGATATTTAAAATTCGATTCCGATATATTATCAAATTTAGGTGTAGTGTGTGCAAAATATTTAATTAAGGTAGATATTTAGGTTGTTCATATTTCCGCTCTTCGAAGC
>JBAMCP010001170.1:0-26574 GCA_037075105.1 Lissocephala sabroskyi | reverse complement strand
CATAAAATAGCTAATTTATATTGTTAAGATTTATTGGTAATCGTTTCAATATATAAAATATAAAATATGAAAAAAAAGGTCCGTATTAGGATCACCTTGATCAAAAGGGACTCTGGTGATAAGTGTAGCTCCTTAGAATGGAGGAACCAGTCTGTCTAATCAAGCTTTGCTAGTGCTTTGGCCCTCCAGATCAGCGCCCGGTCCAAATGCACACCAAGGTAGCAATTACAGGATGTATACCAGAGGTAGAATCCTCTTTTCTGCACTGGCGAAGTTGTCGCAACTGGAGAAGCCACCCACAGCTACCCACATCGCGCCAGTGCCATTCCTAGTGCCTAATCAGGGTGCTGAAGGAGCTGGCATCCGGTCACCTGCTCCTGCCCAAAAGAAGGCGCGCGCCCACTTTAAATATGCCATAAAAATGCTACGAAAATGAAAACCTTTAAGTAACATGTCGAGATCTCCGTGGAACTCAGCGTACCCATCGATACATGCAGTCAACGTCGGCTTATTTCCTTCGACAGTTGCCAAAGCTGCTCGACGGGCTACGCTGACGCCTTGAGCTTGGAGGCTGGGACTGCTCACCCAAACAAGGCGCCTCAGAAGGCGCTACATCAGAACTGGAGACCCTAGCGTGGAGCAGGGGTTTTCAAGCGCAACTAATAGATTGCGCCGGCTGCCGGCCAAGAACCGGCAAGCAAACTTGGATACCTTGCTCGCCTCTCGATGTGGAGGCTTCCGAAAGGGACAAAGAGACAGCTGCCTTGCCAGTCCCCCGTCTGGAGTCACAGTGGCGTCTGGCTCAAGACGGGGGAGGAAAGAGCGAGCGCCTTTGCTTCGCACCTCTTCCTGGACCTTTACCACCTTTGATTTAACGAACGACTCCAACCGTGAAGCCATTGTCAGCCTCTTGGATACTCCAACTCCACTGGCTTGTCCCAGGAAGTCACTGTAGGCGCTGCAACCGAAGAAAACCCTTGGGTACGATAGCATTGGCAACCGCGCTGCGAAATCTCGAGAATTTGGTGACCTCCCAAGCGCAACTCTTATGTTTATTTGTAAATATTAAGTTTAAGGCATTAATTAATGACTTATACGAGTAATAAATTAAATTGATTAAAAAAACAAACAAAAATCTACTGATTTAAAGATCTGGAAGCGGTAATTCAAAAAAGGGTCCAATTTATAACTACAAATTACAGTTTTAAAGCAACTGGCTAGTTTGGAATTTCCTTTTAAGAATGCTAGAAAACACAACACATTATATTTATTAGTTGTTGTGACTTTGCTAGAAATTCAAGATGGGATCACAAAACGAATATTTAAAAAACGCGTTCAATTCTTTTATCTGAGATTTATTGACTCTACCTTACAGTTTGAGAGCAGTCGGTGAGATGGGAATTCTACTTAAAACTGAGTTACTTAAAGAATTTTAAAAATTTAACATCACATCAAATAAAATAAGGTATCTCTGGCTTCCCCTTTATTTAAAAAAAAAAAAAATAGGAGAACCAGTCGACACAGAATCATACTTACAGTTTGAAAGCAACTGCTTTGTAGAGGATAGTAGAGGAATTTTTAAAATAATTATTTTAGAAGATTCTTTTGCCACTGAAACTTTTGTGATCTTTGCTGGCACTCATGGCAGTTTTACAGCCACTGGGCATTGAACTAATTATGCAAATGTCTCCTTTTTGCTAGCGAAAACTTTTGCAGTTTTCGTTTCCGTTTAGAACAATGCTGCTTTAAATTAATTTTCAATTAACTCGGATGCTGCCAGCTGCTCTTTCTCGCAGCAGGAGCAGCTCAGCCGACAGACCTCCGACGGATGACAAAAGTTTTCACCTTTTTGCCAGCCCAATGAATTGAGTTTCCGTTGCTGCCACCATTGCGGCTGCCAATTAATGCCACGGCAATGAAAATGATACTAATTTCAATTTGAAACTACCTTTCGAGTCGACCCGTACCAACTGTCGGCCTCTGTTTGTCGAGCGGAGAGCTAATGAACATCGACGCTTCAATTGGCGAACTCGGGGCGGTCCTTGAGTGCCTACTCACCTTGGATTGCCCCACCTGGCCTCGCACAAATTGAAAACTCAAACGCCAGGCTCAATTCCCGCCGACTAAACACGCAGTCCACGTCACATCAACTTAACCCCTGGGCAGCCACAAAACGTAACCGTTGGATGGCGAATGCAGAGAAAGGCTGCTGGGGGGGCAGTCGATTGTCTGACTGGGCGCATTTAACTTTCAAATGGTCCTGGCATCAGCCGCAGCCATCGCTAGGACGCGGCTTGAGCGCCATTACAGGCGATTTGCGCGCCCGAACCGCTCGCTAGTTTGACAGTCACTTGGCAAACGAGCGTCTCCAATGGCCAATTGGGCAAAGTATCAGGTGAAAGTTCTCTGCCCCCCAACAGACGGCTCTGCCGCTCTGTGCACGCTCCACTTGTGGCTCGGCCAGCTTGAGTCAGTGGCAAACGTTTGCACTCAGTTCAAATCAGATTAGACTTGGATCTGTGTATATTTCCACAACACCTGAGCGTTGGCCCCACGCAAGGACCCTTTTCTTTTTATCTTGTCCCCGAAAAACTTTCAATGAATTGACAGACAGCCAAGCAGGCAGCCGGCAGCCAGCACCCAGCCAGGCGGTAACAGATCAGGCCAGCAAATCTGACTAAAAAGAGAAACAGAGTGTAAAGTTTGTCCAGCTTTTCAGATTGCAAGAGGGCGTACGCCAGGCCACGCCCACTGGCTGTGTTGGCTTCCTCAGCTTTTCTAGTTTGTGGTTTTTGTCCATCCCTCGGCGAGAGTGTGGTCCCATAACGAGAAAGTTAGTCAAATGTGTTTTGAATAGATTTCTGCGATAAAGTTTTTAATAGTCTCCACATTTGAGTATCCTAATGATATGCTAAGCTGCCATGGAGAGTGTGTCCCTCGGTGGCTAAGTGGGTGCTTGACTGGGGCGATACGAATTTCGTGCGGGTCCCTGTTGCATTTCTAAAGTTTCCCCTACCTGAATTTACCCTCCCTTTCAACCACAAACCCAACAAGAATTTAATTTGTGTGCCGTAGAGCGTTCGCTTTTTGGTATAAAAGTGGTCAACCATACGCAAATGTCAACGAAAGTTTACCCTAATTGTAATTAAAGTTTCCTTCGTTTGAGCAGCTATAAATCTGCCATAATTTTGAGGGAAGTAAAAGTCATAAAGGTTTGTTACCTCTTACCCTTTCAAAATATAAAAAAGAAATATTTTTCTGAGGAGCAGAAAAATCACTTAATTGTAATTAAAGTTTGCTTCCTTTGAGCGAAGCTGAGGTGATGAAGGTTTGTTACCTCTTACCCTTTAAAAGGGTAAAAAATTAAATATTTTGTATTTGAATAGAAAAAATCACTGCCCAAGGAAGGCAACGAATTGTTTAAGTCTCATTGAGGACCGTAACATCCATTACGTATTCTAATCTTGCCACCAGCAGCCCCAAATCTTAGCGGCTAATAGGTCCTTAAAAAAAATTGGGGGATTTGCTAGATCGCTGTTTCGATTTCGCTGCTCTTATAGTATTTTAATTTGTTCATCATATTGAATGAAATATTACTGGATGAGGTAAAGTTTAAGTTCGACTTACCTTGCCCAAGTTGACGAAACCGTGGTCCTTGGCCACCGCATCTGCCACGCCCTCGTCGCCATTGGGTATGTGGACCGCCCAGGTGTGCGTGTAGTGGCCGTTGGCATTAAATGCTCCATTGATGCTGTTAATGGAATTGCTGGCTGGCTTGCCAGAGGACTTGGCATCCGAATTTGAGCCGCCACTGCCCGAACCACCGCCCGTCTCATAGTCAAGGACATACGGCGGCAGCACGGGGGATGTGGCGGCCTCCACTTTGGTTGCGTACGCTGCGCTTCCGGACGCGAAACCGACATTAAAATTACATAAAAAAACTACGGCACTAAATTGCAAAATTAGCAGTAGAGCATTTGAAAAATGTCTGTGTTTGTTTTTGTGGTTGCTTTTCGTACTGTCGTTGTTGTTGTTGTTGTTGCTTCGGTTGCGTTGCGTTAAAAGCCTAGTTTTGAATATATTGCAATACAAATTCAAATTGGTTATATCACATTCAATGATTGTTTGTTGTTGCTGCGGCGACTGCTGCGTTGCTTTTGTTGCTGTTGCTGTTGCTGTCGCAGCCCTCGACCGCCACCTTCTTTGTGCAAATGTCTGTGCAACATGTTGCATTAATTGTACGTTGTTGCCACCTCCTTGGCTGCCGCTGTTAGTTTGCTGCTGCTGCGTTCTCCATCTTACGTCGTTTTTCATTGTGCGGAATTTGCTTATTGCCTTTCCTTCCTTTCACTCTGGCAATGGCGCGGGTCTGGCTGAGTTACTAAAGTCTCACGTTTCCGAGTTATTTATGGTTGAGTTTTTTGGGGTTCAATTGGGCTGGCTCTTCTTGTTCTTCTTGTTGCTAATGCCCTTGCCCCTTTCCGGATAGTTTATCTTGGCGTGACGTTAAGTGATTGCAAATGCGGTTTTCAATTGGTTGCTCCCACAATTCATGCATTTGTGGCTGTCTCTGCGGGAGGAAAAGAAAAAGAAATACATAAGATAAATTGCTCCCGATAAAACAGTTTACAGATCTATCACAGCCCACAAATCAGGAGAGTAGCTTTAATTGCAAATGAAATCACAAACAAAAGAGGGAAGCAAAGAGAGATCAGAGCATATCAGAAAATATTCATTGATTTCTCTAAAAGACGACTCATGAGTTCTATTAAATAACCAGAAGAGTACGGGAGAAAATTACGGAAGAACAGGGAATTTTATAAGCTGCTCTCTGCTTTCACTTTTTTTTAATGAAACTTCTTGGCTTCTCTTCAATTGTTCCACTCTTCTGCCTTTTTAATGTCGCCTTATTCGATCCTCTTATGTTTTTTTTTTTTTGTGTTTCGCGATGAGTCGATTAATATTCTTTGCTAGAACCATAAAAGCTATCGATGGCTACATTTAATTAAAGCTAATTTAATTGAAGCTAATTTGGTGGCAACATTTAATTCGAATTTTATTTAAGAACGACACAATTATTCATTGAAGGAAGGCCTTGTCTAATTTTAATTCAATGAAGGCTCAATTCGCTTTAGTTCTTATTAATGTAATATAAAAAATTCGCCCATTAAATCACCCACTTTTTTAAGACCCAGCAGCTTAGCTAAGCGATGATCGGATTAGATTAAATCTGACTTGTTTCTCGATTGAGAAGCCAACTGAAACTTTACTGAGGACTGCTTGGGATTGTCGACCTCGATAAAATTGAGCTCCTTAGATTCTTATATTAAAATTGAATTTGGTTTAAAAAAACCCCTTCACTCTCAATCTCTTCCCAAAGACATTACCCCAAATATTCTTTCGAATTTATTCTGAAATTCCTAGGAAAACCCTATCAAGTGTTTGGGGCGGGAACTTTCGGTTGATGTCAGGAAAAAAAGAGGCTCACTAATTGCTTATCCATTAGGCAAAAGCACAACGAAAAAGTGCCTATTAAATTGCCTGAAAATGACACATCCAATTTGTATTCTCCAAAACAAAAAAATCTGCCACAGACACTGAGTCAAGGCGAAAAGAAAGACCCCCGAAGGAACCGAATGCCAAACTGTCCTCGCTCATTAGCGCCCGTAAATATGCCAAGCAGCAACTTCGCCTTATGACCACACACACACGCGGGCGAGGCACTGATTTGCACACAGATTTATTTTTTCGCATATTTTTCATGAGTCGGAGGCCATTAATTGAGAGAAGCCGGTTGAGGGGGGGAAACTGCTGCCGTTTGACTTTCGATAGCCGGCCAAATGGCTGCCGATAAAGCCGTGACTAAGCCGCTGGGCGGGAATTTTGCTAAGTCCAATCGACAAGCAAATCGTCGTCATCATCAACGCCGCCATCGAGTCCAGGGCCCATTGATTGCTGTCCGGCGGACCAGTCTCGATTGCAAATGAGTTTTCGGGCTGGCCGGCCGGCCGGGTTGGCATTTTGGGGTGCCCAAGGGCATCGAGGCCACAGGCTTTGTCATTGCCCATTGTCCAAACAGAGGGAGGAGCGTTGACGGATCCGGCAAAGTTGGTCCTCTCGTGTGGACTGTTGCTGGCAGTCATAATTCAACTATTGATGGGCTGGCTGGGCGTGTAATTAAACCGAAGAGGAAATGTGGCCCAGTAGGGGAAATGTCCTCCGGCCAAATCGAAGGGAAATTGAATTTTGTGAGCCCACCAAGGACACTGGCCTTCGTACTCGTATTTGTTATGTCCGCCGTGCCTTGATCCTTTTGATTGAAGTGCCCTGCGAGCGAGGGAAGGCAAAAGTTTCCATGGAGGAGGCGGCGGGCTGGCAAACGAACTTCCGTCTGCCTAATTTGGCTAATTCACCAGAACCCAAACTTCCAGCGAGTATGCAGCGGAAGCGGCCACGCCCTTTCAAAATCGCTGCAGGCCCTGCAAAACTTTCCGCCCGCCCAGGCAAGTCATTAAAAACTTGGTCAAAAACTTTCCTTTTGGCCAATGGCTGAATCCACTGCCAGCCCCACTTCGCCTTATCGACAGGTGCGTGCAGTCGGTCGACTTGGCAGTGCACCTCCTGCAGCTTTTGTTCATCCTGCTGGGCGTGGGCAAAGATCGAGAGTCGTTCTAATGTCGGTGGCGTTGGTGCTGAGAAACTTTGACTTTGACTGACAGCATTTGTCAGTGGCAGACACAAAGTAATCATTACTTTTCGCGCATTATGTCTGAGCAGGCGCTGCTCGGGGCGTATACTTAATAATAAGAAAATAAGTGCCTGTCAAGTTGCCCCGAGCTGAAGCCCCACATGCCTCGCCCCTTCCTGCGCTTCTCTGTAGTCGGTAGTCCTTCACGGTAAAGTGCAAAACGGTGTCAAAGTCAGCGAGCGACAGCGACTGTAGGTCCGCTGATGGAAGTTGATGACAACGCGGGGGGCGCTGACAGGCCGAGACAAATTGACAGTCTCGCTGCACCCGTCGCCCAGGCATGCAAAACGAATCCAGCAGTCGATGCATTTGCTCAGCGCGCTTTGATTTTGATTGAAGACTCAGACAAGTTCTCTCTGAAAGATTATTGACCAAAATCGCTGGCTTATTGCGCCTTAAAGCGTCAGCTGTGGCCCGACAAGTCCTGGCCCGGCCGCCGCAGGCAGAAGTCAAACTATCATCAGAGAAAGAAATTGGAAAACAAAGCAAAACCGAATAAACGAGGCCAAGACAGAAGTAACCTGAAAACGACAAACCTCCCTCGTCGACAGCCGGGGAACAACACTTGAGGCATTTCTAGTAAACAGCCTGACACTTTGCTGTTTCGCCTTTGCGGTCCTTGCTGCGGCATGTAAAGCGCCACCCGTTGCTCCCCCAGGAAACTATGTGGGGCCGGGCAAAGGAAAAAAGTTGGAAAGCGCAAAACAGGACGGCCAACAAAATGGCATGCCAGCTGCAGAATATGCAGATGCCGGCTGTTGGGCGGGTGCACATTTAAACAGCTCACCGCTGCCAAAACACATTTAACGTTTTCCTTTGACTGGGCGGGGGAGTCAACCCGTCGCCAGAGCCTTAGGCCCGCCCGCACTCTCAGCGATGAAAGAAATGCGAGTCAAAAGGCCGACGGGCCGGGGGGCAAGAGAGTTGCTGCTGGCCGGGAATTGTTGCCTGTTTGTCTTGCTGTTTCCTGGCTTTTAATGCCAGCCACATGAGTCTGCCAGGGCACTGCCAGGCTGCGGTTGTTTAATGATAGTGAGGCGGCACAAAAGCAAATGTGTAGTTTCATTTTGGCCCGCGCCTTTTGCTCTCGGAAAGTCAACAGTGAATGGCGGACAGAAGCGGTGAATGCCCGCAGAAAAAAGCCCAGGATCCTGGTGCTCACTTAACCGACGCTGAAAGGACGTTGCGATTCTTGCCCCAACTTTCGACCAAAGCAACGAAGCAGGTCACACGCCGGCTGACAAATGGCGACAGTTTTGCGTATTAGCACGCGATCAGCAAACAAAAAGTCCTTGCATACTTTGCAATGCCCCGCAAACCACTGACAGGAGCTCTCAGGAAACACAACTCACATAAAGCCTCGCCACGCCCAAAGTGCTGTTAATGGCTGCCAGCTGCCTAAGCGATCGCAAAACGCAGCTGCTTTCAAAGCCTTTGAAGTACAGTTGTGTACAAAGCAAGAAATGTGTGGCTCACCGTATAAAAGGTGCCGGGTTTTTGTTTGTAAATTGGAGAAAACCTTTTAAAGACTTTTGGCTGCAGTTTTTAATCCAATTTGTTTAAGCATTCAACTCCCAACTGGCGGTGAATCTCTGGCGAGACTAACGAGAAATGCCAATTATTTATCTTTCCTTAATGAAAACAAGGCCGCCATTTCCCGCAAGGAAATTTACAATTTCTTTTTCCCCGGCCATTCGAATGCACTTTAATGCGAAAACCCAAGAATGCAAATAACGTCGGGCAAAAAAGAGAAATACAACAGCCGCGGCTTCAATGACAACGCATCGATAATTATGACCGAAGCCAGACAATTTAAATGTCACTCGCCGGGGTTAATTGATATCCCGGATCAAAAAAAAAAAAACACACGCATAATTGAGGCTGGACTGGCGGTTAAATAAGCCGCTCCCCAGGCAGCCATTTGCGAAATTAACCAGGCCCCAGGGCAGCGGTTTGGGCCGCTTAAGAGGGCTCATTTGTCTTGAACAACAGAGCGCCCGACTGCCAAGATGGCCTGGCCATGAATGGGCCTTAATGCAGAGTCGCTGCGACAAAAGAAACAGCTTCCATTTGCAGCTCAAAAGGGAGCCGAGGAAAATGCCCAGGCGCTTAGACGGCTGGCTAAACAAAAGCGGCAAAAGGTTAAGCGCAGCGCAAAGTGGAGTCGGACGGGAAACCTACAAGAAGGCTAGTCAAGTGCAACTTGAAAGGACTTTTCGCTGGGGCGTTGCTCACTCATTTGCAGCGGCTGGAGGCGCATAATTATGCATTTTTCTCAATTTTACGGTTGCAACGATGGCGACAAAAGAAGTCAGCACTCGTCCGTTGTCACTTTGAGTGCAACAGGACATTGCAGTATTTCCCGTTTCCTGTTCAGCTCTTTGTGGCCGTTCCACTGGCCAGGACCTCAACATTAAACCCGCCGTGTCGTGCTGGGAAAAGTTCACGGCTAAGTGCGGGTCGACGACGTGGCCAAGAAGGCTGAGAGAATCTGTGAATTTGGTATTTCGTGGCATTCAGGGAATTCGAAATAAGCTGGGAAATCCTGCTTAGCCCGCCTGTGGTGGTTGGCTGGAAATCTGTGTTTATTCGTAAATCGAACCACAAAATACGCATACGCAATGTGTGCTGTTCAATCTCAGCATCATTTTTGAGGCCAATCCCCAATTGTGTGGCCAAATCGGCGAATTTGCGGTCCTACGCTGGCCGTTTGTTTTTGTTCTGCACCCGCCCAAAAACTCCAAATGTAAATCACAAAATCAACAACTTAATATGCGCAAATTTTATGCCAACTGCAGCAGCAACCAGCCAGCCAGCCTGCCAGACAACCGACAACCACAGTGCCCATCGCATCAGTTACCCACGCAAGCAAAACAGCCAGCCAACCCACAACAATCGCCGTGGCCAACCAACCGATGGGGCAAAAGGGGTCCGATGGGTTTTGGTATGCGCAACGCGTTGCAAACTTTCAGGAGGAGGCGGGCCACCCATTTTTCGCCTACGCCAGGACCCCCGGGGGTGTGACGACCGTCGCCCCGGCCTCTGGTAATTGCAGGAATTTATGCGTGTCAGTGAACGCCCGTTTTGTGTGTAGTCTGGCCAAAAAGAAAGCAGCTGGGGGGCGGCAAGGTGTGAAAGTGGGCGTGGGTGCATTTCACACCTCGAGCGAGAGTTTTTCCGTGGCGCCATTTCAATTAAGTCGCTTGCATTTAAATGTGTGTGCAGTGCTGGCACGGTTTTTTCTATTAATTTTTCATTATTATGCCAAGTGCTTGTCAGTGCGGATTTCAGCGACAAATGCCAAAAGCAAATGGCACGCAGCGCAGCAACCAAAGTTGGCGATTTTCATGCGCTAATAAATTTCGGGGCCCCGAAAAGTAGGCCACACTTTTTGTCGGCCACCAGCCAAATTGCAAGCACGCGCCGATGGAATTTAAAAATTCCCCGGGGCCCCATCGATTCTGAGATCAATGGAAGTCACTTAGAAAACTCAACTCCAATAAAAATCAGCAGCGCCCTTTAAACCCGCCAGCCTTGTTGTGTGTGCGTCTGCAATTTAGACAATTAGAAAGTTTTCACTTGTAGCCGTTTGCCTGTCGCCCCCTTTGGTGGTTACACCTTGTTGGTTGTTTTATTTGCATGTCAAATTTGTGCAACAGCTCGGTGAGTTCGCAAGTCAACTTGCTTGCTATTCAGAAAACTTTAGACAAGTTCCCCGGCCCAGCCAAGCGAGATGGCAATTGTTGCTGCGGCCGTTGCATCGGTGTTAAGCCGTTAATGAGTTGCATTTTAGCCGACGTCAGCCGGGCCAGCAGGCTGCCATTGAATCGCACTCGCACACTTGCCATGTTTTGCCAGCTTTCGTTCATATTTGCCCAACGCTTCATAAAGAGCAACGACGTCGCCCGGGAACAACAGCAACTGTTGTTGCCGCTTTGCTGATGCAGCAAACTTCGATTCACTTGTCTATCGCTTATCCTGGGTCCCTGCTCGTCGTGGAGGGCGTCTGAAGAGGATTTGCCAGTCGCCCTCGCCGCTGTTGGTTTAAGTGGCTGAATTGTGCAAGTAAACAATTTTAAATGCGGGCTTAACACGACATAATCCCCTTCATGGACGCGCTTCCCCCCCAACGGGCGGCGTCCCGTTAAATGAAAAGCAATAAACTGCGAGCCACTTGAACAATTCCACGCGCACTTTAAATTCGACTCTATCTTTGGATTCTTGACTGCAGTTGATCATTGATATTATTAAATTAAACGACCGGAAAAAGAGCAAGCCGGAGTTTATAAGAGCTGATTTGTTTCTCTCGGGAAATTGCCAACCCGCAATAAAAGTTCAGTGGGCATTAGGAAATCCGAGTGAAACGAATCTTAAATACCAGGAAATATAATAATATTCAATTGAAAGTTCAGGAAAGAGAGTTTAAGGCAGGGAAACGGTCAATCACTTCTTTAATTAATTAACTAAGATCCTACTCAAGCGATCGTCAGATTTTGATGGCCGAATTACTGAAGAACCATAAGACTTCCCCGAAATGAAAGCCAAGGGACCTAAGCATTAGATTATTAGTAAATCGGCGGGCTGGGATATCCACCTGAATGCTTGAGGCTGCTCACCCGCATTTGTCATTTGGCATTTGTCAAAAAGATAGGGAAGCCGCACACAAAAGCCGCGCCAGAAATAAGCGAATGGCAAATAAACAAGGCCACTGAAATATGTGAAAAGTGCCAGGGGATGAGGAGTAGTAAAACCAAAAATGTCCTGATTTGTATGCTCTTGATTACGAGCTGGCCAAGCTGAGCCAGCGGTCCTGGCGCACACACAAAGGCTCAGCTCAGCACCCAAAACAAAATGCACAGAAAAGTGCACTCAGCGGGGAGAAAAGAGAGAGAAGAAGTCACCGCGGAAGTTCACACCAACCCACTGCCCGTCTAAGTATGCTACAGTATTTGCCACAATGGCAAGGCAGCCTGGGCGTGGGTTTTTCGCTGTCGCTCCAAAATGCCATGAGAACAAATTGATATGCAAATGTGAGTGTAATAAAATGTATAAGAAAGCCAAGCTGCAGCGGCAGCGGCAACAAAAGCTGGTTGGGCTGCGGATCTGCGCTGCCGCCGCTTTGGCCGTTGCTATTTTGTAAGGCACTTCCGGTGGTGTGTGGTGGCGGTGGTGGTGTTTTATGTGCTTGTAACTGTAACTGGCAGGCAGCAGCCTGCAAAGCTGCAAATGCTTCCGGCTTATTCTTCTTGTGGGCCTGGACAACAAAAGCCGGCGGCAAAATATTACGTATACGCGAGCCGAGTTTGTCAATAATTCCAGGCCGCTGCTGGCCATCAGTCCATCTGTCTGCCTGTCATTCGATGCCAGCCAAATTAAATTAAAATCAATGAAAAAAAAGCAACGAACGGCGGACGACATCCTGCCTAACCCGAGAAAAACTTTTGCCGTACCAAAATTCAATTTAGCGTAACTTTCCTGCCTTTCCTATCATCCGTTTTGCTTTATTCGGCCTTTCATCATCAGTCGTTCCGTTTGGTATGCAGGCATCTTTGTGGGCTCACTGGAAACTTGCCGACGACCAACTTTGTGCCCGCCGCTCATTGATTGCAATACAAGAAACCAAACGGGCAGGCGATCTGCCTTCCATTTCGAATTCAGTTGTCTAACTAATGAGTAACCCAAGGGGAGGACGGCCGGGCCTGGTCAAGTGGAAAAAGCGTGGACGTAGAAACTTTAAACGTTTATGCGCTGACCGATTGATCCGCGGGGGAAAATTAAATCGAAAAACTCCAGCCATTTGGCCAAACTTATGCAAAGTGGAGGAGGCAAGCTGGTGGAAAATTGCATGGGGAATATGAGAAAATCGACTTCATTCTGGACTCGAGCAGTTAATTAGATTTGGCGCATTTCTGCCAATAACACGGCTCAATAAGCAGCACAAAATCCTTATGAACCGGCCACTAAATTCATCTGCCTCTCGGGGAATAAATCATTCAAGACTTTTAAGTCTTCGGTGAATGTGATTGGGAAATCTGTGGTGATTTTTTGCCGACTTTCTTTAGAATTCCCAGCGGCCAACCCAATAATTTACCATAACACTTTCGGTTTGGTTAGGCACTCAAGTGTGATGGCATCAAATGCCAACTCCTGCACAAAGGACACACCGAGAAGGTAAACAACAAATGGCCAGCAAACTGCGTGTGAAAAGCCCTCGGCCGGGCCACAAAATCGAATGCTGGCCCCAGCCCAAATCAATGGAGTTAAGGGTGCGCTGTTTCTGTCAAAAAACTAACGAAAGCCAACAGTCTATGGGTGTTTTTTTTGGCACTGTCACGACTTTATAAACACACTGAAATGGGCGGCCAGTCACACCTGGCGGCTGAGTGGTGGGGCGTCGTTGTCGGTGTCAACGGTATTAACGCTTGATTGCTCACGGAATCGGCAAAAATGGAGTTGAAAATGCCGCCACGAAGCCTTTCAGGCTGCCACCCCCGCCCGCTGCCATCTCCGCCTGGCAGGGCTTCGGAAGAACTGATTGATGCTGCTGATTGAATGCCAGGCAGGCGGCAAAGCCATTGAAATTCATCCAGACAGACAACAAACCCGGAGTAACAATGCAAAAGGCCTCTTCCTCCTTGCCCTTCGGTCGGCCATCAATCTGCCCAGTCTAAACAAAGGATGCCAGGAGCCAACGCAACAGAACACACACAAAAGAGATTTCGGCGCATGTTTGAAATTCCAAGCAGCTTGTTGTCTGACTGCCGTGGCGCCGTCGACGCCATCGACGCCACCGACGCCATTTTGTTTTTGTTCCTTCGCCCGTTAGCCAAACATGTCTGACAAAATATCATATGTTTTATAATTGCCCCGCGTGTGTGTTGGGTGTGTTCGGGTGTCTTTGGGTCGTTGCTCCCCTTCCGGGAGCTTGATTTTTTATGGCGAGACCTTTTTTTTCGGGTATTTTCTAGGATGTTTGTTTAAATGGTTTTATATCTAGCGAGGGGTGTTTGTAGAGATCCTCTTAAGCAATAAAGAAGGTCTTAAATATCTGAAGATCTAAAGAAAGAGACAGAAAATAGAAGGGCAAGGCCCACAAGAATGTGAGGTACTTTGGGGGCAAGATGGGTTTATATTTTGGACTGTCTTGTCGATTTTTTAAATGAAGCAATACGAAAAGACTATTTAGGAAAATAACAACGACTTTAAATGTCAAAACCACCTCAAGATTCTTTGGCAACAGGAGCAAAGAGCGACTGAAGAACTGAGACGAGTCTGAGAGAAGAAATTAGAGAATGTGGGGTCCCTGGTGGGCAAATTTGGACTGCAATACGAAAAGGCAATTTGGCAAAATATCAACGACTCTAAATATAAATTAATACTCCAAGAATCCTTGGGATCACGAGCTGAAAGCACCTAAGGAACTGAGACGAAGAGACGAGGAGAGAACTTTAGCTTATTTATAAAAATTAAGAATTACCTTCACAAGAGCCTCGGAAAGTTGTGGATGCGAATTCTTACCTGAAAGAAAAAAAGAAAAATAAATTAATAAATTTTAGAGGCAAGGAACTTTAGAAACTTTCCGCTGTCTGCAAGCCATCAGCCACCAGCAGATGTGTGGGCATTATAAATGCGTCAATAACCCAACCCAAGACTGAGATTTAAATTTACTTTAGGCGTCGACTACGCCAAATCCTTTAGCAATTCGTGGCGAATATTTGCATAGCGAATGGCAAAAGAACGCATCGGATTATGCAAATAAACAGCTCGGCAAATTCTCCCAATAAATAGAAAAGTGGGAAGCGTCCATGGGACCCTCTCGGCTATTCAATTAGATTCTTTTTATGGAGGCCATCAACTCGCAACGGAAGTTAGTTTCTGCGGGGGACTTCTCATTTCCGAAGGGGCCGCGTTGGCCTGCGTTTGACAGCTGCCTTTCAAATTTCCACATGCTGGCCTATTTTTGGCAGATTCCGATTGGATTTTCCTTCAAACTTATGCGCAGTCATTCTGGGAATCTCCCAGCTGCCCTTGCCCTGTGCACGTGGCGTGTGAGTTTTCAGAACCAGCCTAGGAAAATGCTGAGTCGGCACGGAAACTCTCTTTGAAAACTGGTTGGGTCCTGCGCGATGCCGCGCACTTCAACCCTTTGCCAGGAGTTTTTTGCAATTCCCTTGATGTTTGTCTTTGGCTAACTCAATCGAAGACTTGTGTCTTTCAGTTCATTAATTAAAGGCCGCTGCTGAAGGTTTCAGGGCCCAATTGATTTCGGTTTTCCTGGCAATTTTTTAAATTAATTCACACGCGGCGAGTGCATAAATTGACTTGTCGCTCAGGAGCACAAATAAAATCACCTTCGCGGAATCTGTGGGAATGAACAAAAGCCTGAAGTACATTTTCCCCGGGCTGACATTTTTAAATAAGGCATGAAAAAAGCATTAAGGACGACACCTCAAACCGACGCCTCGCCCAACCCGTCCTGCGTCTCCGATAAGAGCGCGAAATTATATACTTTGCGGCTGCCTGGGCGCTGGATGGGCATAAAATTCCACTTGTTTATTTTATGTGCAACCAAAATTATAAAAATACACGCAGGGCAGACGGGCGGACGGACAGACGCGCAGATGGGCGCACGGCAGAAACAAAAGCCTCCAATTTACCGGTGTAAAAGGACTGCTGTGTGTGTGTGTGTGTAAAGTGATAAGCTCCGGCAACAAAGGCGCCCACAGAAGCAGCCGGAGGGGCCGCGAGGCTGGAAATAAAATCGCACATACGCCGCGTGTGCGTGCAGGAAATTATGTGTGTTTGCATACTTTTCGGCTATAATAAAAATTGTATCAGGCGAAATTGTTTTTTAAAACGTCGCCGCTCTCGACAAAACGCTGAATGGCAGGGGCGGCCTGTTGGTCCCATAAAAATGCAATATAATTTCAAACAGGCATTAAATTTCCGGGGTGTCTGTTCGGATAATCTGATGATGTTGTCAACTGCAGTAAAAAGTGAAATTAAAAACTTCCCTCTGCAACTTTAAATATCTTGCAAAGCCCCGGCGGCAATGCCTTAATGATCCTAACCGACAATCGGCTAATGAAATAAAGCGCAAAAATCAAATGAGGTTTACACGAGGCCGGCCAATTGCACTGCCGTCAACCGCAAACGGCCCGCCGGGTCCTGCACGGATGCCTCGACGTCCTGCACAAATGCTAATTAATCAGCTCGCTATTAATTAAACGACCGCAAATTGTAAATGCGCATGCCACCAGCGGCATATCAATAACCCCACCGCCCGGCCTGCCACTCGGTCAAATCAATATTGAAGAGGCCGCAAAAGGACCGCCACGAAGTTTTGTGCGGGGCTAAGTTCAATGCAATTTAATCAACCAATGGGCCTTTGGCAAAAGCTAATTGCTAAAGCACTCGAGTTCTAAGGAATTAACAGAGAAATTAGGAGAAGATCCCTAAACCAATTCTCAATCGAGACAATAGGGAACCATAAGGAGTTCGATTCCAGTTCCTCTGGACGATGGCTTTGTCCAATTTGGCTGGGAATTAGTCAGTGAATCAGGCGCGTGGGAGGCGCGTGGGTTACTCATCATTTTAATGGCTGTAATTAAATTAGAGACTGCATATGATCAGGTGAATTGGCACTTAGTGCCCACTGACTGAAAGCATGGCAATTGGGAAGAGATTTATGGGCAGCCAACTTATTAACTGACGGGCGGGACTGAATCAGCCGGTCGATAAGGCCAAATGCCAAACGAGCCACACAAACAATAAACAATGATAAAAAAAACACCACACCACCGTTGGGGGCAGGGCCACAGGAATGCGGTGACTTCCATAAAAAATTATTAATTTAGTCGGAAATTGTAATGTCACCGTCGCGGTCCCAGTCCCAGCCAGAGGTTTGGTTATTGTTGTCATCGCTTATCTACGTCAGTCGGAGGCCGTGTGATTGCTTTGGCGCCAACAGGCATAAAAATAAACAAGCAAGGAAGTATCAGTTGAGTTGGCCCGACTGTGATATACCCTGTACCTTCGAAGTACAGACTCGCGGACGCGGCCCTCTCACACTTTTCGCGGCGGAGTGTAGAGAGAGGGCATTATGGGAGCGGAGAGTGGAGGTGAGCGGGAGAGTTGAGTGGGAGAGGAGAATGGGAGAGGGGAGTGGGAGAGGAGAGTGGGAGAGGAGAGTGGGAGAGGAGAGTGGGATGAAAGTTGGAAGGGAGAGGGGAAGAGAGAGAGCAGACGAGCACAACTTACCGCTTCGACGGATCGCGATCGACTGAAGGGCCAAGCCCCGGCGCTCGTCCTTTTATACTTTTTGGTGGATTTGAAGCTCATTTAAATTATGGATTCCGATCATCCCGCTGCTTAGATCTGTCCACAGGTGAGTCCGTCCACTCCCAATAGTTTATTTTAAATGTCTTTCCGTCCGCCAGTCCGTCTTTCACTGTCACTTGTTTTTGGCTTTAATTTTGTGTGTGTCCGTCTGTCGGCCGTACATTCATCGGTCCGCTGTCTGTCTGCTCTCTGTCCGTCCTCTCGGTTTTCCAACTATGTCCGTCCGTCGGTCCTTCATGTGTATTTTCTGTGTGTGATTTTTTAGAGCAACGTCCATCCGTCGGCAAAGCCGGCCAGCCGTCCTCGTGGGCGTCCGTCCACCTCTTCCAGCCTTCAACTGTCCACTTCTATGCCTCTGATCCCCGATTTATTATTCTAAGCATATTGGGTATAACTTTGGGGGGGTCTACGACGTCTCCTTCTCTATGTTACATAATTTCGCACAAACGCATTATACCCTTGTACCCTCAGAGGTATAGGGTATAATTAATAAGCGTGCAACGCTGCAGACGGGGGTTTTTCAGGCCGAAGAGCCTTCAAGTTGGCATAAAAGCGAATAGCCCGCTGTGTTTCCTCAACGGCAGCACAAAATGCCAACGAAACTTCTTTGAAATGACGAGAACTTTGCACTCTCCACAGACCATTAAAGAAGAGTGCGAAGTATTAAAGTTAAGTGCCGCGATATGGGAATGTTTTCCCGGCCGAGCAGGAATTTAAATTTGTCGGCTTCAATAAAACTAAAAGCAAGAGAAATTCAATAAAGTTTTCTAGAGAGAAGGACGAGTTCTTTAACCTCGATCGATAGATTGTTGGTTGAAAATTGAAACCAACTCTTGGCCATTTTCGAACAATTTGTTTGACCATCTAGCGTGAATTATTGGCTTATTTGCGGAGTTTACCTTTAATTAATTACGTTCAAATGGGCGAAATGCACACGAGAACTCCGTCAGCCATGTCTTAATTACAGAATTGCAAAGGAGCTGCGGTCTGCTGGGCAGGAGAAAATGCTATTGAATTGTTAGCAAAATGAAAGAGTTCAAACACAATTTCAATTAGATGATAAACAAAATAAACGAAAGCAAACAGTAGACAGTCCCTGCCCAGAGGAACATTCAGGCCAAAAAGGAGGCACAAGGATTCAAGCTCGGTGGATCGTTTTAGGTTAACCCTTTGGTTTTTGGTGACCGGGATGCAGCCGACTTTGTTGCTGGGAGTTCAGGTGGGCGGTCGGCTTTTGTGGCCCTTGGAAATGCTATGCATTCATGCAAAATGAAATGTGAAACTGATAAATTTTCAATTAAATTGGGAAATGGCTATCGGTCGTTACACAGAGCCAAGTCAAGTGGCACACACACACGTCCAACGGATGTGGCGTTGGCGTTGGCTGGCAACTGACCGAACAATTAGAAAATTAAATTTTGTGCTACAAATAAATGGGAAAGTGGGAATGTGTGCTTTCCTATTTTCTGCTATTTGTCTTTGTATGCTGGCAGCCAAGATGGACAGGATGATATGGAAAGGAAATTAAATGTTTGAATGGCAAATGCAAAGCCCACGAGGGCGTGTGAGGGGGTGGCGGGCGGTTGGCTTCGTTGTCCTCTGTGTTTGCCGGTGTGTGGCTTCATTTTTGCCATTCAATTACAAACAGACACTGGCAACAAATATTTATTTATCACACACACAACCACACAAACAGAAGACGTGGCTGGCCCACACAAGGTGCGTCAATATTTGCACATTTTCAGGCATGCAACAATTACCGGAAGACCCTGTCCCCCGGCCCAGCATCCGCTGCGGTTAAATTAACACAAAAACTGTTTTCAAATTTGCCGACGGCCGGTAAACATAAGCACTTCTAACCAAAAGAAACTGGACAACAAACATAAATAAAAAAGGGGGAAAAAAAGCCTGGGAAATGTGCAAATTTAGGGGCCAGAAAAGCAGTAAATTCTCAAAATATCCACCCACCTCAAGAGGTAATAAATATCGTCTTGAGAAATAAATTCCCTTTCAGTTAAAAGAGTGTGAAATATTGCTAAAAAATACAAAATAAACTCACCAGCGAAATAAATAAACTTGGCGCCCTGAAAAGTATGCTACAGAAATCCACGAAGTCTCCCGCACTCGCACCAAATTTGTAGCGGGGATTTTCGTCCCCCGCAAATTGTATTTCCCGCCCACATACACGCATAATTAGTTAATCGCTTTTGGGTGTATCAATTTAAATTGAAAAACGGGACAACAGCAATTTGCATAAATGTAATTAGGACGCGACGCGATGCGCACCCGTGAAACAAATGCGGCCAGTAAATAAACAATTGATTTTCTTGGGACAGGAAACCAATTTATGCAATGCAAGCGGCCTGTCTGTCCTGGCCAATATTCTCCCGCTGGTCCCCCCAGGCAATTGAGCGTTGAAATTATTAAACTTAATCCACGTAACGTTCCGGGCGCATAAATTGAGTGGAGCCGCCTCAATGCCCAGGCACAGACAGAGCAACAGTTGGCCTCGCTTTCGTTGGGGTTCCAGCCATCAAAAGGTTCAAAACACACCCACTCCTTCGCACACACACCTCTTCGAAGGCGGTGGGGGCTGGGCGAACGAGCGGTTTGTCGGGCTGTTGTGTTTTGGGGTTGCCCGGCCGGCCGCCCATTTATGCAAATAAATGACGCGCTGCTTGGCCAAGGACCACCAAGGGCTGCGGTCGGAGGGTGATTGAAAGCGAGTCAACGTTGACCGTCCCGGGAGCTTGGGTCCTGTCAGTTATTAGAAATAAAATTTTTAATTGGCGATTGTCGCCCTTTCGCTGTTTCCCTTGTTGGTTTTGTCACTTCATTTGTGAGTTTCCTCCAAGGGAACTTTTGTCCCCCGTTAATGGGTTCAATTTGTTGGGAATTTAAAAGGTGTTGGATCGACTAATCGGAATAGAAAGGGGAGTACATCCATCTTCATCGAAAATATCAGTTACCTGGCAGAAATTCAATGCATAAATTGTGGCCAGAATGTGTCTTTTAGTCGTGGTCATAAATCATATTAAATTTCCAGACTACAATTTCTTAAATGACTCGGCAGGCGAATCCCAATGCTAAGCTCCGACGACAGCACTCTGAAAGCCAAGAAGCACAGCCAACCTGCATTATCAATGTTATTGGGATCTGGCACACAGCCACGCCCACCCCCACGCCCACTCTATGCATACCCATGCGAGTGGGGCCTGCAATCAGACGGCAACAAAGCTTGATATATGTGGGCGCTAAATTGCAAGGAGGCAGCGACACAAGCCCGGCAACGGACGATGCATCAATGCCTCAACCAGCTGCCAAATGAAGCTAGAGAACCGTTTAAAAAGCCCCAGCCCTCCGCCAGCGGCCAGCGTACTGGGCGCCAGTTAAGGCTCCTAACGAGAGAGATTAGCTGGGCGGGATAAATGTTCCAGCAGGTCGAGTGGCTGCAGCGCATAATTGGCATGAATTATGGCAGAAATTGGAGCCGCCCTCTGAAGTATGCTACGAATATGCAAACTACGCATGCCACAGATTAGGCGCCGCGGCGGTCAGGCGCCTCACCCAGAAGCCAACACCCACGCAGTTAATTAAGCGAGAAAAGAGTTTCCCACAAACCCACAAGCGAAACAGCCAAATATCATCGAGAAATACATCCAACCCTAAATGATTTCAATCAAACACCATCAGAGTCATGGACACGATTAGGCCGAAATTAACAAGCAAAAAATGGCGCCCTGAAAACTGACTGAGCCTCGCTAACGGTCGGCTTCCAATTCCCTAATCGCCGTCTTTTTATTTGGCCCGCTTCATTGGGTTGCTGAAATTATGGCCTGCAATTAGCGGGGCCCCGAGAGCAGCAATTTGACTTTCGAAGCTGCAATTAAAACCAACGCAGCCCGCGATTAGCGACCTTAAACTACTCGCAGGTCGGCGGGGCCCTTTTGCAGTTCAAAATTGCTTAAATTATTCTACGCACTCACCGGAAAATAGAGGAGAATTCAATTTGCTGGCCCTGCAAATACGAAAAGAGAAAATTATTAAAATTTAAAAAGAAAAGCATTCAAAGCCGCCTGGTCGGCCGCATTTAAGGCGCCAAACCGAAGCGGCAAATTGTCCATTAAAAAGACGAGGAGCCGCCGCCAGGTGAGCAGTCCGGCCACTAAACATTTAAAGCATCATTTTCAGCTGCCCTCTGCCAACGCAGTTTTTTTTAAGGACAGTAATTACGAGTCAGAGTAATGGACGTCTCTTTATGCTAATGACAAAGTGGAGGGCCCCAAAAGTGTGTCACACGAAGGAGGGGAGAGACAAGAGAAGGGACATAAAAATTTAAAAGCCAAATTCATCAATGACAAACAGACAGACGCCAAAGATGAAACGTTGTTGGGTGCCGAGGTTGGCTGGCGTCCATTACATAATTGAATATCGCATATTAAAAGGAAAGAGGCCAAGCTTTTCCATCTTGCAAATGAGCCGCCATTTGGTCAATTAATTGGGGCCAAGCAACTTTTGCAATTTGTTTTTCCTACATCACAAAAACTTTGTCAAGAGCTCAGAGCCCATGAAAGCCTAATGAGCTGGCTTAGTTCAGGCCAAACAACCAAGAAAGTTTCTTTGTGCAATTAACTGCATTCGATTGCATGCGGGCCAAATGCACATTCACCCGTGACGAGCCTGCCACTCGCATCGGTTGCGGACAGCGATCCTTTAATCAACGAGAGCGCTCTTAATTCACTCAGCCAAAGAAAGAGGGATCAGCCTACCCCGAGTCTAGCGGTTAAGGCAATGAGGCATTTAATTCATCCACCAGCCTGTCAGCCAGCTCTCAATCAATACAATTGCCGCCCACCAGTCGACTGCATTTAATTCAAGCTTAAATGCCAACGTAAGCCAGCCCGCCCACCCAGGGAGAGACAAGCCATTTGCCAGAGTGTTTTTCTAATGCCACACATGATGCATCGTCGGCGCGGAGGAGAGCGAGGGAAGATCCTGAGAGCCAGGAGCCCAGCCGGCTGCTAAGCTGCAACTAATTATGCAAATTTATTTTAATGCCGTTGTTAAAATTTTATTTGCCCCCAGGATTTGCAGCTGGGTGACGACAGCCAACCGGTAACCGAGAACCGGCAACCGACAAGCGTCCTTGCCGACACCCCAAATGACAAACAGGTACGACGAAGGACTGAACGTGGCAGGAAAGCTGTTTGCTATTTAGTCGTTTTCAAATGATAAAACTTAATGATTTGGCTAAAACCGCACACGTTGGCAGCGGCCCAGCTTAGCCTCCGGCAAGGATATGAAAGGCATTGCCGGAATTTATAGCCTACTTTTGTGCGCCCTCTTCCCATACAATTAACAAGCCCGGGGCCGCGTATGTAGCCGAAAGTGCCATAAATCTCTGGTTATTGTTTTATAACTCACTGTTCTCTTAACAAAAGGCAGTCCTGGCTGCCTGGCGCTGCCGAAAAAACTCATATTCTTGGCTTTGTTGGCCACACTTTAAACTTGTTTCCAGCCAAGTGCTGCCACTCGAGAAATTTTCAACATTTGTTGCAAAGGTAACGAAGCATTAAATTGAGTGGCAGGAGGCAGCGCGGGGCGCCCGTCCGTCCGTCCACCTTTCTTCTGCCATTTTCGTTTGAGTCTCAGGTGAGGGTGAGTTGGCCATTCAATTTTTTTCCTGCTTTCTTCTGTTGGGGATTTTTTTATTTGCATAAACTTTTGTAAGCTGGGGAGTCACCCTGCTGGCTCAACAACAATAACCGTTGTTATTATTACGGCTCTTGTTGCTCGCTTATTTTCGGGGCTGAAACGGCCAAAGTTGCGAATTGGAAAGTGCAATGTATTTTATTCCAACCGAAAAGCCCCAAAACTTTACCCGGAGATAAGACTTTCCAAGACAAATTTAACTTCAACTGAAGACAGGGAAATAAATGTTTAAAGATCGCCCAGGCCGAACTGTCAACTGATCCTTACAATCGACAGGAGCCGCAGGTAATTAAGCCTAGAAGCCACGACAAGTTGCTGACTTGGCTACATAAATTATTATCTGGTCTGGCCCAATTTTCGAGCCGACAAATTAATTTGAAGGCAGCACCCAACAAGGAGCTGCAAAAACAAGCACCCCAAACTGAAAGCCTTATTAATCTGCTTATAGTGTTTAATTTCGCCAGTGGCCAGCAAACCGCAGCCCGACCGCCACAGCAGCTGGCCGAGCCTCACAGACAGGCCAAAAGGCAGCGCTGCGGTCATCACTCCCCAGTGTGGATTGCTTGAAAGCCCTGTAATAATAATAATTTACTATGAAACCGAAAACCGCACAATACCAACACACACATCGCAGATTGGGATGCAAAATTTAGTTTGCCTCGGCCTCGGCTGCAAGTGCGAAAATCTCGGCTCCGATTGGGGCGGACAACAAAGTTGTTGACTGCTGGGAAACCACTGGAACTTAAAAGAGAAGAGCTCGGTTTGCTGGTCAAAATTTACAACTCACTTATTAACTGCGAATGGCAGCAGCGATTCAGGAAATAATAAATATTTTCTCACCCTCGCCGATGAGAAATTCGATGATTTAAATTATCCGAAATGAAGTACCTCTGGGCAGAAATACACTCAAGCCATGAACTTCAATTAAACGACGCCACTGACAGCCTAAAATAACTGCCGGCATTGCAGGCATTCCTGCCACCAGTCAACTTAAATTTGATTATGTGCGCAGAAATTTACCCCACACGTCCGCCTCAACCGCAATCCATTGCATACTCGCAGGCGTAGATAGCCAGGACACGGCAGGCGGGCCGGGCAAGTAAAACATTCGAGGCAATTTTCTTGCATTTTATGCAAACAAGCAACTAAGGAAAAATGGAAGGAGCCTAGCCTCCTGCATAAACGTCATCAACGTCAGCGCAATGCAGATGCGGATGTGGACGTGGTGGCTGCAGATGCGACTAAGGATGCTGCCTGGGGTCATTGCAGGCTCGGCTAAAGGATGGCTTGGTGACAGGGTTGACACGCAACTAGCAGTTAAATGTTTTCATTTTCTCAGACCTGCTGCCCGCCCGGGGCAGGTAGACAGGCTGGGCGTATTTATGAGGATGTAGGCGGCAACACGAAATTTATTTAATTAAAATCTGCTGCATATAAATGCGAAAGTCTGCGTTATCCTTACACCAACGCTTTCCTAATTGAATTGCTGTCCGTATGTCAGTTGAGAAAACTAATCCAAAACCCAGCTCAATATCCAGCATCCAGGATATGTAAATTTGTTGGTTTTTTTTTTTAATTAAAAAGTTTGCGTTGTCCGTGCCAGCGACTCCGGTTTTGAACTACGCAAATGCAATTTTAATGTTTTTATTTGTTGCCCACCTGCCAATCGTCAAGCATCGCAAATCACACACCGCACATCGCACGCATTAAAGCGTTTGTGTCCAGGGGAGAGTCCTGGCCACTTAATTAGCCCTCGCGGTGCGGAGTTTAAATGTTTGGAATGACAATTTAAGCCCCCTGCCCACGACAGTATGTAAATTGAATGCATTCAAACGGCAGAGCAGATTAGGCAGCAGCGACCAGAGAGGAATTTCAATTCCCAGCTGGCAATGCCCAACGCGGAGGTGTTGCCAGCACGTACGCGGGACCCTTTTTATGTTTTAATGAAAGGAGTGCAAGTGCAGCGGCTAGAGTCCTGCGGATTTAAGGCCAAGACACGCAGCCGACCGCTTGATTGTGTTTTTATTTAATTTGCCCCTCTGCCTGGGCGGGCGACTGGACTGGCGAGGATTTTACCAAGTTCTCCTTTGACTTTGGCTCTGTTTTCGCTGCTTTTATGCTTTCCGCGTCTGGGAAGTCGGGCGATAAGCACGCGGAAATGGAGACGAGCGATGCAGAAATTTTCCCCCACTGAAAACATTAATTGCTGTGTGACTTCCTCATTACGTGCGTGGCATGGGAATGCAAAAAGTAATCCATGGGAAAAATTATTACTGCCCGGACTTAAAAATTATGAAAGAGCTGAACTCCTCGGTCCGCTGACTTCCTGAATTATCGCTCGTATTTAAAATAAACATTTATTCTGCGGCTGGGAAATGGAAAACAAAACTCTCATCGACTGCTGCATTGATAATCGCCAGAGTGCGAAAATGTTAAATTATCTGTCCAGATGGTCAACAGGAGCATCGATTTATGAATACCAAACTGGCTATGAAAGTATTCAGGGTGTGGCCGAAATTAATAAAATAGGAGGTACTGTAAATTCCCAGGCGGAAGTTTGAGGGCATTTTATAGGTACATAAAGTTAGCAGGACCACTTTTAGCAATCGCGATGAAAATTATTGGAGAATTTAGGGCTAATTTAATGCTAATTTAATGCCGTAATTAAAAATTTACCGCTCTTCATTTTCCAAAAAAATTTTGTGGCGCTGCTAACTTTACGTTAACTTGGCATAGCCACACCAAGATCTCAGAAAGTAAACATTCGATCACTATGAATTATATACCATAATTTAGGGCTAATTTAATGCTCTTTGAATAACCTTTTACCAAATTTAATTCCATTTAAAAAATAAAAATTTTCATCGTCAAACCCCAGGCTGGGCTTGCTCTGGACTTAACATAATGTTAACTTAATATTTAACATAATGTTAAGTTAAAATGAAAATAATGTTAAGTTAATGTTAATAACATTACACCAAGTAGAAACGTCCAACGCTTTTATATTTGTATTTTTTATTGTTAGCATTGAACTTTATAATGTTTGCATATTGTCCTACGGACATCAGAATATAATCTTCGTATTAAAAATGTTTGTTGGTGAATCGATGTTGTAAAACTCATTAAAAACAGTACTCGGCAATTTTCGGGTTCCCGCAGAAGGAAAAGTACCGCTGCCCCACAAAATGTATTTTGTTGACAAGTGTCTGCTTAATTAGCGGAATTTAAATGCGCCGCGGACAAACCTTATTTCCGAGAGGGATCCACTTCGGCAGATCAACAGCCGTTCTTTTTTTTTAAACAAAAGTTGACCAACTTAACTCGTCCGCCCATACCAAAAAGAAACATTTATAAATTTTTTATTTTAATTTTATTGTTATATTTATTATAAAATAAAAATAAGCAAATTAATTATTTATTAAAATTTTGGCATATATTAAGAGCCCCAGAGACATTAATAAATCTTTTTTACTGTTTAAGATTTTTGTTGTCCCTCCAATATCATCGTACTCGACCCAGATATTTTGTCGCTTACAAACGGCCGTGTAGTGTCCGATTTGGCATGGGCCAGATGATCCCTCTTCAAAAGTGGAACTTTGGAACTGGCTGCGAACTATGCCAAGAAGCAAATATTCCGTTTCTTTGCTTCCTGTAGGGTCGGAAAATCTTCTGGGAATTTTTCCTAAGTCGATTTTCTCCTCAGGGGATTTCGGTTCCATAAGAATAAATGTTCCTGCAAATGTTATTTTATCTATTAAATAAATTCAATGACT
>JBAMCP010001169.1:0-26636 GCA_037075105.1 Lissocephala sabroskyi | reverse complement strand
CGAGAATCGGTTGCATTCCGATATCGATAGTCCGGCCGATTGGCATACGTGTCCAAATAGATTTGCAAGCTTTGCTCTTTAATAGTTTCTGTCCAAGATCAACAAACTGGCTCACACCGGCAGCAGCATGCGTCGCAACAATTACCCCTACCAGCCCCTAAACCAGCAGCCCAGCTCGAGCGGAGCGCCTGCGCATGACGCCCTGGAAGCGGAGAACGAACGAGTCGCCGAGGAGCTCAAACACAAAATAGGCGCCCTCAAATCCCTCACAATCGATATTGGCAACGAGGTCCGCTACCAGGACAAACTACTCCGCGGCATCGACGACGACATGGACCGCACCGGCGGCTTCCTCGGCAACACAATGGCCCGCGTCAAGCGCCTGGCCCAGCAAGGCGGCGGCTCCAGGCAAATGTGCTATATGTTCCTCTTCGTCTTGGTCGTCTTCCTGCTGCTCTGGATCACGCTCAAGTTCAAATAGTGGACCCGGGGCAGCTGTACAGGTGGGTGGGTGTGAACAGTCGGTTAATTTCTAAAATATATACTACAAATTTTATTGACCTCGAAAGTGTTTGTCTTGGAAAAATAGAAACAGCGATTGCTTAGCTCTGGTCCACGCCTAAACACGCGAGAAGAGGAGTAAACGGTGGTCTTGTGAATATGAGTATAGGGGCCGACATTGGAGAGAGGACTTAAGAACTTAAGAACTAATGATTATGATTCTGCCGTCGATTGGAGTCTGGACGCGATCGCAGACAGTTTGGTCATTGCACTGGTGGCTTTGGTTACGCGTGGAACTTTTTCATCTTCTTGTTCCGCCGGCTCACGTCGGCCTGGTCGAGGTCGTCTTCGAGGTCCGAGTCGACCAACTCGTCCTCGTCCAGGATGTCCGAGTAGCCATTCGATGAGGGGCTTTCCAGCTGTCTAACTGTTGGGAGAAGACCGAAAACTTAGAACCTCTCAATTTGTGTGGGGCATTCGAAAACTTGCTCTGATCTTCCAGTAAGGAGTTCTGCTTCTTGATGTCCTCGATGTCCCGCTGGCTGTCGGAAATCTTTCGCCGCATCGTCTGTATGCATTCGGTGGTTTTTTTGAGTATTTGTGCGCGGCTGGCCTAATACAGCGAAATCACTCATTCACAGCAGCCCCAGAAAATGCTTTCGAGATCCACTCACCTTCTCCCCTTTGAGCTGAGGCACAGCCTCTCGCAGGTTCGTGAAGCTCTCCTTAATGTGGTCTCTCCGCCGCCGCTCTAGCGCGTTGTGGTGCGCACGTTTCTCCGCCTCAAACGAGAGTGTAAATAAACAGTTATTGCCCCGCGTCCAAATGTTCTACAACTTCAAAACAACAAGGCTGCGCAAGTAGTTGTGGGGCGTGTGTGTGTGGGGGGCGCGCGGTTGTGTGAGTGCGTGTTTATAAACAAAGGCAACGTGCTCGGCTTGCCTCGTGCTGGCGTATACACTTACCTGGGTGAAATTGGCGGTGCTTGTGTGCCGAGAGGAGCCCAGGCCGTTGTCGGAATCGTTGTCGTCCTGAAAGAAAGTGGAGTAGTGGGCGGGTTCCTGCGACTGCCAGCGTGTTGTTAACACGCAGATTAGTGGGATTGCTTACGTCACTTTCAATATCGATATCTCGGTCGTCGTCACTCATACTCATCTTGGACTTGGTTTAGAAACGAATGATTTGTTCGAATTTATTATTGCTTTGTTTACTTCTTTCGCAGGCCACGGGACAATCACAATATTTAGAGACAACAACCAAACACTGGCCAGCGAAATCGAGAAATTGAGTGGCAGGGTTGCTGAAGTGGGACAAGTTTGGGGGATATCGATAGTTGGCATGATTGCCGCCAAACTCAAATTTTCTTAAACCCAAGCTGACAAAAGCTGGCTGCCGTGGGTTATTCAATAAAACCTTCCAGTTAAAAAATAAATAGATCAAACCTGGCGAACAAAAATCAACAAATCTTTTACATTTTCGCATTTTACAAGAGAAACGGTAGTGTAATCGTATCACACTGTTTGGTTACGTTGTATGAACCAAGCTTATGGGGGATATTATTACCTTCCACTTTAGCATGCCCAACGTGTGTTACTTTTTCATTTGATAGTCCATTTGAAGTAATTTTCTTCTTTTGGCGAACAATTTGTGTTTTTTTAATTGTTTTGAAAAACTGCGCACTGCGTTTAGTACAGTGACGAGCAGCCAGCTTTTGTCTGCAGTCACTCAGTTTTTCGCGGCCTCCAACACTGCACAGCTGACAGCACACTCTGAACTGATTCGATTCAGACAGAATTTTGAGTCGCATTTTGGTATTAATTTTTGTTACACTTATTTCTCCCGTTTCCAAAGGCGCTATATGGCTTATCCCGTAACAAACGCACAACAAGGTACCCCCCACCCCCGACCCGAGTAAATCTACCCCCACCTCACGCACGCGTCTTTCTTCATTGGCAGCCGAGACAAACCGTAAAATCCTAGAAGACATCCAAAAGCAGCTGCAGAAAAACGTTTACGGCGTCAGTTCCTTCACCAGCCCCATTCTGAATCAGGTAAGTCCAGCCCGCCTCTGGACGAACCCACTACAAATTCCCCACTTCCAGATGCCAGCACCGCAGCTGCTGTCAGCTGCAGAGTTCCAACAGCAGGCGGCCCCCAATGCCGGCAGCACGCTCGCTGCGCCCCGCTCTGCATTTAATCCAACGAGCTCTACAACTCTGGGCTTCTTTGTACCTCAGGATTCGCATTTTGGAAATAGTTTTATACCCGTGCTGCCGCGCCTGGAGCCGCTGCCGACGGCCCCGCCCAACCACAACGCCTCCAAGTAGCCCCACCGCGGCGCCCTCCATCCATCTCTCCTGTCCCCTATGGCTCGTCTGAAGCTCAAGAAGCTCGAGGAGTACCTCCAGGCCGTCGACGGCTTCGAGCGCCCCAAGATCCAGCTGGAGCAATACCCCACGCCGGCCCACATTGCCGCCTGCATGCTCCACCACATGGAGGCCCAACACAACGACATCGAAGGCCGCTTCGTGGGCGACCTGGGCTGCGGCTGCGGCATGCTCAGCATAGGAGCCACCCTGCTGGGCGCCCAGCTGACCGTGGGCTTCGAGCTGGACACCGAGGCCGTCGACATTTACCGCAACAACGTGCTGGAGATGGAGCTCTGCAATGTGGACTGCGTGCAGGCCGACGTCCTCCAGCTGCCGCACAGCAAATGGGCCAAGGCCTTCGACACGATCGTGATGAATCCGCCCTTCGGCACCAAGCACAATGCCGGCATGGACATGCGCTTCCTGGAGGCCGGCATGGCGCTGGCCACCCGGGCGGTCTACTCGCTGCACAAGACGTCAACCAGGTAAGGCTGCCGAGCTCCAAGCGCTTCCGTTTTACCCTCCAACTATCGTCTTCCCCAGGGCCTTCATCCAGAAAAAGCTGCAGGAGTGCCCCGTCCGGGGGTCGGTGGTGGCCGAGCTGCGCTACAACCTCGACGCCAGCTACAAGTTCCACAAGCACAAGTCCAAGGACATCGAGGTGGACTTCTGGCGCATCGACCTCGCCCCCGCCGCCCACTAGGACAACTCGAATATCTTTGAAAAACCAAAACCAAGTGCATTTCGAAAATTATTAGATTACAATTACAAGGAGACCAGGACTACTCGACGTTGAACACCACGCCCTGGGCGCAGGCCAGCTCCCCGGAGTGGTTGACCGTGATGGTGGCCCGCTTGCAGTACTGCTTCCAGGCATCGGAGCCGGACTCCCGGCCGCCGCCAGTGGCCTTCTCGCCGCCAAAAGCCCCGCCGATCTCCGCCCCATTGGTCGTCGTGTTTATGTTCACAATCCCGCAGTCCGACCCCTGGGCCCCAATCCACTTGAACGCCTTCCCCATGTCCTCCGTGAAGATGGCCGAGGACAGCCCCTGCTCCACCTGGTTGTTCCAGCCAATCGCCTCCTCCACACTCCGCGCCTTCAGCACGTACACAATCGGGGCGAAGGTCTCGCGCTGCACCACCGCGGCATCATGCGCCAGCCCGGTCACAATCGCGGGCTCCACGTAGTGCCCCGGCCGGGAGATCACCCGCCCGCCGAACGCCACCTGGCCGCCCAGCTGCCGAGCCTCGGCTATGGCCGCCTGGTAGCTGTCCACGTTCTGCTGCGTGTGCACCGGCCCCACCAGCGTCTGGGCCTCCAGCTGGTGGCCAATGCGGGGCACCAGCTGCCTGTACTTCTCGGTGAGGGCGGCAACGAAGCTGTCGTGGAGCTTCTCGTGGACAATGATGCGGCGGGTGGTGGTGCAGCGCTGGCCGCTGGTGCCTATGCAGCCGAACAAGGCCGCGTCCAGGGCCATCTTCACGTTGGCCGACTCGTCGATGATGAGGGCATTGTTGCCCCCCAACTCGAGGAGAACCTTGCCGAACCGGCGCTGCACCTCGATGCCCACATCCCGGCCCACCTGGCAGCTGCCCGTGAAGGAGACCAGGCTGACCCGCGGGTCGGCCACCAGCGACTTGCCCACGTCGGTGCCGCCCTGGCAGAGGGTCACAATGGGCGGCAGGTTGTTGCGCCGCAGCACCTCGGCCACGATTCTGGTGGTGGCCACGGACACCAGCGGCGTGCTGGGCGCGCCCTTCCAGAGCACGCTGTTGCCGGTGGTCAGGGCTATGGCGGCGTTCCAGCCGAAGACGGCGTTGGGGAAGTTGTAGGCGGAGATGACCCCCACCAGGCCGAGGGGCCGCCAGGCCTCCAGGATGGTGTGCTGGGCGCGCTCGGAGTTGATCATCTGGCCGGAGTAGATGCGGGACAGGCCGACGGCATAGTCACAGATGTCGATGAACTCCTGCACCTCGCCCTGGCCCTCGCTGTAGATCTTGCCCACCTCGAGGGACACCAGCTTGCCCAGGGGCTCTTTGAACTTGCGCAGCTCGTCGCCGATCTGGCGCACGACCTCGCCGCGCACTGGGGCCGGCACCTGGCGCCAGTGGCGGTAGGCCTCCACCCCCAGGCCGATGGATTGGTGCAGCTCCTGGACTGTGCCCTGGCGCACGTTGGCAATGGCCTGGCCGGTGCCGGGGTCGTAGGAGGTCACGGAGCTGCCGCGGCCCTGCCAGCTGCCGGCGTACACTCCCGGGTTGTCCCGCTCCAGGCCGAGTTCCTTTAGGAAACTGAACTCCGGCTGGTCGATCAGGTAGCTGGCTGGTTGGCCGCTGGAGGCCTGGCGAAGCTGGCGGCGGAGCGGGCTGCGCTGGGCCAGCAGCCTGCTGAGGTTCCTCAATTGTGCGGTCATGCTGGGCGTGGAGAGATTTATATATTAGCGATAAGCCTGGTGTTTTATGGGTAGATAAGGGCGGAGGTGTTGTGCCCCCCGCGGAGCTGTGTCGGGCGGTGGAGTGCAGGGCAGATACTCACTCTGTGGGTTTCAATTATCAACTGAAAATGAAATTGCTTCTTGCCGTGGCCTGAGGCGGCGGGCGGCGCTGCTTATCGCAGCTGCTAAGCAGCAAAACAGCGAAGCATCGGGAGTGAGATTGCGTTATCGGCGCCGCCCCGGGCACTTGGGACTGGCGATCGGCGAAATGACAAACAAACAGACTTTGCTGTTTGAAGGCCCAGACTTCTCGAAATGCAACGGTGGAGGATTCCAGACGTTGTGGGTCTCCAGTGGGAGTGGAGGTTATTCCAGGCAATGCAGTTTCCACCCAGACGGAGCACAGCGTCCAAGGAAGGCGTTTAGCGATTTTCCAGTGTTGTTTTTTAATCGAATAA
Source organism: Lissocephala sabroskyi (assembly GCA_037075105.1). Taxonomy (NCBI): domain Eukaryota; kingdom Metazoa; phylum Arthropoda; class Insecta; order Diptera; family Drosophilidae; genus Lissocephala; species Lissocephala sabroskyi. The sequence continues at coordinate 20,873 of JBAMCP010001169.1, read as the reverse complement.
AGCTTGAGTAAATTTTATTACTTTTGGTCAGTGGTGGCGCCATCTCGTGGTCAGCTGCTGAAGCAGAGCTGCCTTCGATTGGCAGCAGCTGTAATTTAGCCAATCACAGATGGCGCCAGTGATCTTGGTGGTAACGAACTGGCAAAAGCAGCTTCAACCGCTCATTCATAGATGGCGCCACATAGGTATTAGTGTTTATATTAATTATATGTGTTGTGTTGTTGGTGTTGCTGTTGGTGATATTGTGGCTATTTTAGGTAGAACACCGACCCCCGAAGGTTTAAGAAAAAACCAGGCAAGCAGAAATCAGCAGCAGGTCGACAAAATATTCAAACGCTTATATCTCGGTAACCGTTGGACCGATTTTAAAGCGAATTTCTATTAGGGATTTTTCGTAGGATGGTATTTCGTCAAAGGTTCTCTTCGAACGAAATAATAAATCACTTCGTCCTTTTAAGTCCTTTTCTTGACTTCCTTTCATTTATATGGTAACTATCAAAAAAGTAAGAATGCACTATGAAAGAAGGTCTTCATTTTCTTAAACATTATTGACCTTTGACCTACTTTGCCTAAGTATAGAGATATGATGCTGGAAAAATCCAAATTTTTGCTACCTTAAGCCCCGAGAACCGCAGAACCGATCTGTTCTGATACTTTTAGAAATTTTTGGAATGAAACGGGCAGCGGAAAAGTTGCCGCAGTTGATTACTAGATGGCGCCAACATTATATTTTTCAGTTTATAAAATCCTCGATTAAAATAAACGAATGCGATTAATTCCAACAAGCGAGAACTTTTTTCTACCCAAAATCAATTATGCCTTCGAGGGACTTGGCCTGATTACCCAGGCAACGACCCTCATTTCACTTGTTTGTTCAATAAGAGTTCGCCAGTTCGCTTGTTCGCCTGGTTCAGAGCGGAGACTCTTACATTCTGCTGACAAGATGGAGGTGCTCGAGGAGGGGAACTTAATGGACCGTGTGCCCATCCTGCTGCAACGTGACCTGGAGTTTTATCAGGTGTGTGAGTGCAACCAAAGAGCTGCACTGCGGCTCGGCCAACTTGAGGGGAGTCCCGTTAACACATTGTTTTCTGTCCTTCCGCCACACTCGACGTCCGAACCGACACACTGATATGGTTGTGCTGGGGCAGACACATCAGCGGGTGTTGCAGGAGCCTATCTGCCCGGGCGTGGTGGGGGGGAAGCTGGATTTTCCCCGGTACGCGTCCTTTGCTGCTGTTAAATTGATACGCTGGTAGGTAAACGCTGCAGGGAACTTTGGCAAGCACCGCCAGCTCATTGGTTCTTGCAGGTGGGAGGATGAATACTTCGCCTCGTACAGGAAGCCGTCGGGCCTCTTGCACACCGAGAAGGAACTCAACGAGGGAGATTTCGTAAGTCTCTGGATCGGTCAATTCCCCACAAACAAACTCCGTGTATCCGCTTCTTTCTAGACCTCGGTAGTGGTGAAGACCTCCGACCCCGACAAGTTCGTCAATTTGGTGACCAAGTCGGCGGACCTGCTGCTCGAGCACATCCACCGTCTCTCCCAGGAGTCCCTGGACCATGCCGATCTCTCGGTGCTCACCGCCACCATCGGAGCTGCCTCCGTGGTGAAGAACTCGCTGAGCGTCTACATGCAGGCAGCCACCACCACATTCTGCCCGCCCAAGGGCGACGAGAAGGGCGGGGCCCTCAAACTCAGCTTCAAGCAGTACTCGCAGATGTCCGAGGCCCTGGCCGAGCGCCTGCTGGACCTGCACTGCCGCCTGCTGCTCTTGTACATCATCCAGGACGCCGACTGCCTCCACTGGGAGGACTCGCAGCCGTTCTTCGAGTCCGAGCGCGGATCCTACACCATCCAGATGTGGTGGCACTACATGTGTGGCACCCAGCAGGACCTGTGGAACTCGGTGCCCCCCAAGATGGCCCAGCGCATTTTCGCCGGGATGCTCAACGAGACGCTTAGTGTCCTGGCCGTCCGCTATACTCAGATTGTAACCAGCGTGGCTCGGGCCCAACTCCACCTGGTGGACATCTGCAACATGCTCTTCTGCATAGCCGAGCTGCTGCCTCACGTCTGCGACAGCGGGGAGGCCTATGTGGGGCTGCAGTTGAGCCACCAGTCCGTCATAATCCGCGACATCCATGCCAAGTGCCGCGAGCTGTTCTACTGTCTGCTGCTGCGCGGAGCTCCGCTGGGAGTCCAGTCGAAGGTGAGTGCACTTAATGCTCCCTGAATGCCGCGTATATCTGTGGGCTTCTGTGGGCAGGTCTTCCGCAAGGGGCTGGACAACATGGAGATGTTTAGCTCGCGGCACGGACTGCCCAGTGCTTGGATCATCTTCGCCTTGCCGCGCTACTTCCCCAAGGAGCAGTCCTGCCAGTGGGTAACCGAGTTTGCCGATCTGACCACCAACACGGCGATCTCCCTGGATCTGCGGGTGCTGCTGGCCTTCCCAGCGGCCGACTGGTCGTATTTGCTCAAGATTCTGCTTATGCGGGATGCCCACCTCACGGGCATCATCCTGAGGCATCTGATGCAGCTGCTGCCTTCCCCGGAGAACTTCAAGAACGTGGCCAAGCACTGCTTCACGGGGGCGGCCGGCACGCCGGTGAAATGCGAGGCCTTCTTGTGCCGCGGCGAGTGCTTTAATATTACCGATTCCATTGCCACGGACATTGATCCTGTGGGCCAGTCCAACTACCAAATAGTGCTCTCCCTCACCTACTTGGTGGTGGCTGTGGGCAAGGCAGTGGACATCAAGGCCTGCCTGATCAAGACCCTGGAGGCCCATGGGGCCAGTGGGTGGAGCGATTGCCTGGACAAGCGCCAGGTGTGGAACCAGAAGCGCACTCCCTGGCTGGAGGCCATCATGCACTTTGTGTACCCCGTGCTGGACTGCGTGGTCGACATGCTGATCAATGCGGTCGAGAACGGGGCCAGCATGTACCAGTCCATGTCGCTGGCTCTGACCTGCGTGTCGGAGATCTGGGACTGCATACCCGAGGGTCTGTACAAGATCACTTCCCTGCTGCAGGACATTATACCGGTGTCCACCAGGCCTCTGGGGGACTCCGTGTTGCTGCAGGTGGTCTTCGCTGCTTTGTACACTGAGTTGATCAAAACTGCCGAGGCCTTTGAGTTGGCCAAGAACGAGGAGAAGGCGGCCATTTGCTACTCCCTGTCCGAGGCGATTTGCTCCATTGACGAAGACGACAAGCACACGGACCAGATTGATTTGTTCCTACGGCAGGCCAAGGAGAGCATCACCCTGGACACGGACTTTGGGGGCGGTGGAGCTGGCGGCGCCCATGCCCGGGCCTCTGGGGGGCTTAGTGCTGTGAGCACCGTCAAGATCGACGACTTGGCCGACTCCGACCGCCTGAGCCACAGCCACAGCCCCCCGGCCAACTACGCCATGGAGCTGGACGTGGGCATTGCCGACTATATTTCCGAGGTGCTCGTCAGCGACGTCCTCACCACCAGCATAGGCAAGCAGGCCCTGAAGGTCCTTTACAACTACCTGAAGTTCAACAAGGACTGGCTGATGGAGCAGCTGGGCACGGGCGACCACGAGCCCAACGCCTTCCAAGGCGTCCAGGGGCAGAACATCAAAGAGACCAAGACATCGGTGCTCAAGTCCATGTTCTACATTGGCAGCACTCCCTTCGATCAGCTGCTCACGGGCTCCCTGAAGATCGACTACGTGGGCTGGCTCCAAACTCCGCTGTCGCTCAACCCCGAGAGGGCCTGGCTGCACCTCACCCGGCGCTGCGACTTTCAGGAGGACGCCAAGCTGGCCCTGCCCGAAGTGGCCATGGTGGCCGGCATCACGAAGATTATGAAGAAGCGCAAGGACTTCGCCAAGTAAAGCGCGTATATCACGACGTTCAGCGGGCGTCATTAGTGGGGCCAAAAGCAAACAGCCCCTGGGCACCTCCTGCGGTAGGCGGAAAATAAAAAACAATGAAATTGTGAGCTCACTTCCTGTGCTTAAATAAATGAGGTGAGGGCCGGGGACGAGTCGTTGCCAAAATGTGTTTTGTCAACATTTCCATGCCGTAATTTCTGTGGCCGGGTCGTGGCGATGGCACCCACGCCTGGCGTCACGCACTGCGATTGGCGGTGCTGGCCGCTCGTCTCGGTGCGGCATTTATGAAAATTGCAGGCACGACTCGGCCAGCGGAGCACACGAAGTGGCAACTGACACCACACAGACGGCAACAAAAACAACAGCCCACAACAAAGAAAACACAGACTGCCAAAGAAGCAGGAAAAAAGGACGTGCTTATCGACAATCCGGATGGGCCTGGCAGACCCATTCAATGAGCTTTGTGCGGCTCTAGTTTTCCTCAGGGCATGGCTGCTCCGCCGCTGGTCAAAAAACACGAATTTAATGGAGTTTTTGGCGGTGGTATGGAATCCGGATGGGCTTTCATTAGTCGATTAGTGTGGGATTTTCTCCAGAAGGCCATATAAATTGATTTAAAATAAAAACCCATCAGCAGCAGACAGGCAACGGTTATTTATAGAGGTGCATTTGGCTTTAACAGCCAAATTAATATTATTAAAATTATTAATTATTAAAATATTACAAAAATCAATTGCCTGCTTTTAAGGGATTTATTGGAAGATGGAAGTCGAAAGCACAAATGACCTCCTTTTGTAAGATGACCTGTTAGTTTAATTATTTGAGCCAAATATTTTGGGCAACTTGTTTATTGTATAAATTGTCCTGGACTATTCTCAGTTTAGATTTGCCAACCGCTAGGATTTGTTTTTGGATTTATCGGAGAAGATGTCAGCATCATTTACAGCGCATCGCGAAGCCAACACGACAGGGCGAATTGTGTTGGCTGCCTTTTGTCGAGAGGCAGCCAACCAGCCAGCCAGCCAGTCGGGCAGTCAGGCAGTCAGGCCCACAGGCGGCCACAAGGACAACGCTAGCGGCAACGGCAACAGCAACGACAACGAAGGCTGCGGCTGCTGGTCGGGCTCCATTCTCCTTCATTTAGTTGGCGTTGCTAGACGCGTGCGGACGTCGTTTGGGGCACGCGCAGCGGTCGAGAGTGTAAGAGGCGAACACCTGAAAGAAGTCAACGGTAATTTGCAGCCATTAGGAGCCAGCTAAGCACAAAGTGACGGGAGATTAAGTGTGCCATCTAAGTTACTGCCTGGCAACCAGTCGACCCGACCCACAAAGCGGCCCATTAAAACCGGAATAAAATTATAAAAAAAAACCATTCAAGAAAATTACGCATACGCATTGAGGGCCCCAAGTTAAGGTGACACATCAACTGTAACGAGCTGCTTATGGTTACATTCACATTGTTCTTGGCAAACAGCGGCCACTTTACTTGCCAACAGCCGAGTTGGGCTGAGTGCCGAGCGTTGCCGGGAAAGTTCAATGCTTTAAATTCGATGCACGACCCGTGGACTTTGGTCGTTTGTAATTCGTTGTTGTAAGTCCAGCTAAGCTGCGTGTTAGCACCGCGAGTGATGTATTAGCGTGTTTACAGCCGGGAAAACAGATTCATTGCTCCCTGTAGCAACGGCCAGGAATGCAATATGGCCATTGAAGGCGGCCAGGGGCGGACCCCGGCAGCTGGCAATATAAAATCACCTCTCAACCCCGCAAACATTTTGGCAGTTGTGTTTTATCTTTAAGTTGCCTCCTAAATACCTTGCCATGAACCAACTAGCCGCGTATGACCGGGACCAGGGACTCGAGCGGCCTCGACGCCGGAGACAACGACAGCCCGGCGAACCCTGCGACTGTTTGAGGCCAGTGATAAGAGTGCTTGGTCTGCTGACTTCATTCGGTGAGTTCATTTAATGGGGGTAAAATAAGTTTAAAAAAAAACCCAGACAAATCAAACATTCATGCGGATTAAGTTGAGCCAAACTGCAGGTGGACCGACGTCGGCATAGCTGACGGATTGACGGTTTTTTGGGCTCGTATAAAGTTATTTTGCCATTTTCAATTGAAGTTTTGGGTCGGACTTAACGTAAGAAATTTAGGGGTGCAGAAAATCAAAACTTTTGCGTCAGTCTTATTAGCCGCTTTTCAAGTCTCTGAAGTTACATAAAAATATCTTTAGCTTCCATTATTATTTGACAGCCGTGCTTTGTTGAGTTTGAATTCTGAAAAACAGAAAGCAGAAAGGGTTTAGTTATTTTTGAGAATTTATTTCCAAATACTAAAGAGGCTATTTACTTAAAAATTTAATTACTGTTTTATTAAATCTACTCCGACTTTATTTTGCTAAAATATTCCACTATTCAAAGTTTAAATAAATCAGTCTGAAAAATAAGGGATTCAAACGAAATAATCCCGCTAAAATTTCGAAATCGGTACCGTAACTTAAATGTTTTATGCAATAAATTATGAATTCGTTTATATATTTTAAACTGATTTTTGGTACATAAGCTCTTCTAAATTTTGGTTTGACTAGTCAACTTTTACTTCAATTTCTTTTCAATACTTCAGACAAATTGGGAAACTGCTCCCTTCACCTTCCTTTGCCTTTTAATGCAGATTGATTGGCCACAGTTCTCCTCTGCTTTGCTTCTTTGCTCATTTCTACTCGGAGACTCGGATATTTAGGCTTGGTTTAGGTAGAATTCTCATATTTATTTATACATATATTTATAAAAATATATAGAGCTCATGTAGAGCTTCTTGTAAATTTTAATTTATTTATTAATTGTATTTTAGAGTTGAGTTCTTAAGTCCAAAGTGTATAAAGCCAGAGCAACAAAGGCCATTAGGCTCCTTGTAACTTTTGAAAATTCGTCCCGATATATGTTTGATTAATTTTATTTGTTTTGACTTAAAGTACTTTAATACTTTAAGATTTTAAGCCTTGTGTTTGAATTTGGTAAATAGTTTTGGGCGCAAGGTCAAGTTCAATGAATTCGTCTAAAGTGTTGTTGCATTTTGAATGATTGCCTTTTGTAGGGGTCCGAAAATGTCTTCCAGCTGGTGGTGGGTCGGGCCGGGACCTGGCCATTAACGAGGCATTGGCCTTTTCACAAGCGGAAAATTCGTGCAATGAGCTTTTATTGTTTGTATGCCAACTGCTGTTCCTGCTTCTGCTGTTGGTGCAGTTGCCTTTGGCCCTGCCCTCTGCCCCTCGGCGGCTGGAGGGATTCGCAATGTGTTCGTGTGACTTTTAGGTTGGCAGAGTCACAATCAGAAGTTTGGGCGCCAGTCGGTTAGGTCGAATGAGTTTATGGCGCTCTGCTAACCCCGCTCGCTCGGCGGGCTGGCTGGCGTCGCCGAGTTTGGAGCTGCAAAAAATCTATCAGAAGCCGAAGGACCCACTCCCCTTCGGGGTTTTGGCTCCCGCCAGTCTCGTGTAATTGTCTAGAAAATGCTGCGCATAATTTTTGCATGTTTTTCTGGCCACGCACGTCCGCGTTTGCGGGTAGGGCGAGTCTTAAAGCATTTAATGTAATTGGCTTTTCGGATTTCGGTTTTAGTTGGATCGGCTGGCCAATGGATTTGGCCAAATTCAGATTGGCTTTTATCCGCCCTTTAATCTGATTTGTTTTTCGCCCGCACAAAAACAACTTAATTAGATTGGATTCGATGGAGTTGGTTCGGTTTTAGTGCCCGCTGTCGCTTTTGTCGCCACAGTTTTGTGGTTGGCCCACTTAATCCCGTTATTTGTCATATTTTACGCATTGACTAGGCGACTCGGGTGTTGAAAATTGATTATTTGGAACATTGGAGGACCATTATAGGCGATATTTGTCTCTCTCATTTTATTTTTTTTACCAAGAAGCTATAGAGCTTTCCTTTGACCTTCTCGAGAGATAACATAAGGCAAGTGAGGATCGGATGTTAAATTAGTAAGCTAAAAAAATAAACATTTTTATTTGCTTAAAGTCTCCTAACATTAGAGTAAGGAGTGCAATTTCAAAGAGTCCGGTTTACCAGTTGCCAACATTGCCAATATTCATAGCATACTTATCGGGGCCAACTGAATATTCTTCCGAATTATCTTCTTTAATTTCAGTTATTTGCGGAGTTGGCGTAGACGTCTATATGCATGGCTATTCGGCTGGACTGTATATTCTGTAAGAGAATCCTATCCTAAGACTTATTAAACAGAAAACTTTATTGTTTTTTGTTGAAAGGTTGTCGGCGGTGTTGGTTCTGCTTATCGAAATCAATTGGCTCATAACCATATTTCTGCAGTTGCAATGCGGTGTCGAGTGAGTGGCGAATTCTTCTTCAGTCTGGGCAAAAAATTGTTATTTATGTGTTTTTAATTTCCAGTGATAGTTGCGAGAGTCGCTCAAAGTGCCTGGGCTGCTGGCAGTGGTCGTCAGAGCGATTGGATGGCTGGCGGCCAGCCCCTGTATATATCCTTGTGGGCGTGGCTTTGGTGCTCTGGCCGCACAATCTTTGGCTGAGCTATGTGGCCGGAGTGCTGGTGCTTCTGCTGGCGCTGCTGCGACTGTGTGGCCTGCTGCGTTTTAGTAGCCCCACCAAGGACGAGGGACTCCTGCCCCAATGCGATTTCGAAAAGTAAAATTATGAGCATAATGGTGCCGATTAGAGCATTTCTACTCTATGAGTATTTTTCCCATTCCAGAGTCTCTGGCTTCGCGGAGGAGGACTTTGCCGAGGTGAGCCCTCAACTGGATGACGACGAACCTATGGACGATGATCCTTGCTAATAGTCGAGGTAGCCCGGCCTACCAGCCGTTATATACTCCAGTCAAGGTAATCAGGCATACAAAAACATCACCCCCCCAAATGAAAGACCTGAAGTCCAACTCGAATAGTTATTTGGTTTATTTGTAATCATTAACATGCAGAAGTTTCTGCTTCTTCGTGTGCCCAATCCCACAATACTTTAACTTTAACAAACCTTCCGATCGCTTTTAAGCATGCTTTCCGTCTTTATATGCTCACTTTTCAGTCTAATTCATTGGGCTCTGCTTGGGGGCCCTGACTGTGGATTGGGCTACCTGGCGATTCGTACAACTCGCGGGGCCGATTGTAAATATTTGTGTGTTCACTTTAAAAGTCTAACTGATGCTCTTCTAAGACGCTTGCTAGGCAATATTTATATAGAATTCGCAAAGATTTTCTATGGGTTTTTCGTTTAAACAACCTGAGGTAGTTTCGGTTCCTTGCAGTCAAATTGGAGTTTCAAATTAAAATCAAAACGAAAACAATCAAAATATGAACTAAAATTTATTATAATTTCACTTTTGTATATAGGTAAAATATATATGTATGTACGTATGTATGTGTGCATCAATTAATATGTAAAGTCAAGGACAACAAATTCTATATACACACGGGAGATATAGAGAGAGAAAAAGAGAGAAAGTACTCTTAACTTAACCGCGGACAGTTTTATATATAAAAATCAAATATTCGAAAGAGAAACGCTTGCGAAATACATAAATAATATAACATATAGAAAAAAAAGTTGTAAAATCAAATAAAATCCGTCTTTAGTGGGAGAAGGACAAATCGGTCGGGATCGGAATCGGGATCGGGCTCGTTGTCGGGGTCATGGGTTGGACTTGAGTTCAGTCTAAATCCGTTCAAGTGGCTGGAGGCATCAGCAGTTGGTGTCTGTCGGTGCGCACCGGGCGCACTTTCTCAAAAGAGGCAAGAGATTCAGCAAGGACGTTAGCCCGGTGGAACCTTTGAATTGACTAGAATTTTGATGTTATTTAGTTACTGATGCTGTTGCGTTGTTAACCTTTGACTTGAGTGTCTCTTCACTGATCCCCATTGACCCTCGCATGCACCCCGCATCCGGGAGGAGGACGGGAACGGGATTTGAAATTTTAAACAAGGGACATTACAATTCGACCGACATCATCAATTATCATCATTTGTTATCACTTGCTCTCTTAAAAAGTAAGACTACGAACTATCTTTGGGATTCTCCTGTCTCTGTCTCTGTTTCCGTCTCTGTCAATGGCTGCTGGCCGTGCCTTTGATCTGTGGCTGCGTCTGCGCTTTATAAAAATATAAATTTGCTTGCTTTTTACAAGGATACACGGCCGCTTTCGGCCGCCGTCGTCAATGCAGGCCTCACAGGGAGTCCAGCGCACTGACGGCGAAACGATAAGACGACCGGAAGGGGCAATGGGTGGGGGAATCAAGCCAATACCAACCCGGCCATTCTGTGCATTGACCGCAACTTTAGTAGAACGAACTGCACCAGGCATCGCCGACTGTGGGGCTTAGCAGACCGACCAGACTGCTGGCGTGATGATCCGGCACTGAGCCACCGGCCACAGAACTCGACGATGCCGTGTGAGTCGAGCTGGGTAGGCATTGGAAGCAATAATTGGCCCCATAGTTGTTGTCCCAAAACTGCTGGCCCTTGCATTGAAAGCGCACGGCGAACTCAAGACGCTGGCCCACGTGCAAGGAGTTGCCGAATAGGACAAAGGTGAACTTGTCGGAGAACCCGTCGCAGGAGTTCTCCACGTAGTTGGCTTTCAGGTCGGCATAGCTGCGCCAGCCGTCCAGCGAGTAGCGCACATGCACAGATTTGTGGAAGTCAAGATTGCGCACGCGCACGGACCCCGAAATCGTTTGGTTGATGTTGTCCGTCACCGCCGCGTTCTCCAGCGAGACCTGCTTTTCGCGGACTGCGTCGAGGAATGTGGGCAGGCCGCCCGGCTGCTGGAACAGCGGCATGAGCAGTTTGTCCGACTTGGGGCCCATTTGGAGCGGAGGCTCGGACTCCAGTATTTCCAGGTCGTCGAATGCTGACTTCGGTATGGTCGGTATCTCGTCTAGGAAGGTCTTTACATCGGCCAAATCGAGGCCCAGAACATCGGCAAAGCGTACGATTTTCTTCCTTCCAGGCGTCCCGGGCGGGGTCTTGCCGGTCTTGAGGGAGGAGCAACGGCGCACCCGCTGGGGTCGGCAATCGTCCTCGTCATCTGTAGTGTCTATGGCATGGCTGTGGCTCCCCTTCTGGGCGGCTTCTTCCACGGCTTCTGCCGCATCCTTCTTGGCCTGTTCCAGTTGGGCTGCGCCTATGTCCACAGACAGCTTACGGGTGCTCACCATGTTGTCGGTTTCGTCCACGCCGTCATCTTCAGTTTGAACTTCTCTAATTACCGTCTCTTCAATCGCTACCAGCTCCTCTACGGTTGGGTCTTCTGTGTGCCCGTTTCTGCTACACTCGACTGTTTGGGGCTTGCACTCATGCTCGATCACGGGCTCGAACTCGGGCTCAGGCTCGGGCTCGGGCACGGCCTCGGGCATGGGTACGGGCGCTGATTCAGGCTCGGTCTCAGTCTGTGGGGGTGGAAGCTGCTCTGATTTGTTGGCGATGTCAGGGCTTTGGAAGCTTTCGCTCTGCTGATGCAACTCGCTGAGTATCTGATCCTGCAGGCTGATCTCGTTCTCCTCAGCAGGCACAGTCGCACTGGCTAAAAGCGCTGAAGTGTTTTTCTCATCCGGGATCTCCCCGAGCTGCCTGTGTTCTTGCTCGCTCAGCTCGCCGTTCGTCAGTAGGTCGTGTGAGCCATTCAGCTTCAAGGCATTAACATATTCCTTGAGCTCCGAGGCCGGCAGCTTGGTGCGCTGCGGTTGCTGTGTGGTGACCAGCACGGTGTCTGTTCCGGGATTGGTGGCTGCATCGAAGTAGGGACCATCTGTGCTGCTGTGGCTGCTGGCGGCCGACGCGCAGGCGTAGCCCGACTCGGCCGTCGAGTTGTGGGGCGTGTTGGAGGCGGTCTCGATGAGGCGCAGGTACTCGCACTCGTCCACCGGACTACCAGGGCTCTCCAGCTCGCAGTCGAAGTCAAAGAACGAGTCTGACTCATGACGCAGCGGCTGCAGATCCGTGACTGTCTGGTCAGAGTCGTGCGCAGTCACCCAGGTGTTGGTATTCGTGCCATTTATGATCGGTTCGTCCTCGGCATTGCCACCCTCCTCGTTGGTCTTAAATCAGAGATAAAATGCATTAGATATTGTCGACTTTTAGTTCGAGCTGCTCACCTGAGAGCCCAGGGTGCGCAACTTTGAGGACAAACTTCTCGCAAATGCCTCGGCTCTACCACGGCATGAGGACATCCCTATGGTTGGTATGATTGATATAATGCCGCAGGGTTGCCTGCCGTTCGGTGTGCTTGTGTGTGTCAACGGTATATCGCCGGGCTCGTTCATTTACGTCACTCGGCAGATGGACTGCGGAATATCTGCAAGAACAAGCAACGAAAAAATTAAGAAAAAGAGAAGAACAAGAAGAACAAACACCGCCTGTTATTTTTGTGCAGGTTGAGTCAACCAAAAATGTCCAAAGCGATGCGCCGCAGCAAGTAAGCAAATTCATTTTGCTCTGCTCATTTTCCTCGGCCGGCTGAAGAATTCCATGAGATCCCTAAAAGCTCATTGACCTCCTTCGATTATAGGTTTCACTTTTCGCGATCAATGTTAATTCTGTGTTTTAATTGCTTCACATTCGATTGCCAGGCCGCTGTTAATATGCAGCGGGTCAGGCGGTTTATCGCAGACTTTTATTATATATTTTATTCTGTTTCATTTGCGAGACTTTTTTTTTCATACGCCGCTAGTCCGGGATAATGCAATCAAATCAATTGCAGGCGAGTTGATTTAAAAATACAAGCCGAGTGTTCAATTTAATTTAAATACAAATATAAACGATCAGTGATTATAAATACACCTACACTCATTTATTTATATACTGCGAGCCACAAAAATCGCCTCGATAATAGAAGAAATCGGGACGCAAATCAAAACAAAAATTTCGCAAACTCGAAAGCTGCTTGCGAACTTTGAAATTATTGTTGTCATTCTTAAAATCGCCACACACAAAAACTTTTAGCGCATTCATAAATGTAAAATAAGAGAAAATAAGATAAAAATCTGGACAGTTTAAATATCGTGGACCGTTTTGTAGTTGAAGTTGTTGGTAGAGAAAAAAAATCTAGTCTGATTTAATTTGAAAATAAAAAATTAGAAAATCGACAATTTATTGTTCTGAGTATTAAACTTAAGCACAATTTCTTAAAAAGCTTGCTTAATAAATATAAACATATGATGTTCTTTCAAAACTCAAATATCTTTATCGAATTTCTGAGAAATATGAAAAAGTTTCACCAATTTCAAATTGAAGTTAAAGGGATTAAATAGGAAAAGTTAACTGAATTCTTCTTCAGCCTTAGAACTCATTAAAATGTTAAGAACTCTATCATTATTAATAGAGAAATCCACATGCCTACACAACCGGAGATGATGCCTTCTGAATTTATGGATGATTTCCTACTCATAAACGGATTGTAGTTTTTCTATAAATATATATTAACATTGAGGCGGGTTATCCCGGCATGTGTGGCTATTTAAGTTTTATTTGTTAAACAAAAAAAAATTAAGTCAGCTGTCAGAACGACACGCATGCCTCCATTCAAAATTCGGTCTCATGATTCTGGTCGAATCATATGACTTGGTGGGACAAATAAAAGATTCTGTTTGTGATATAAAAGATTTACTCAGTTGAGTAGGAAAAAGTAGCGCTTTCCGATTTGGTAGACGCCCATTTGGCAAGTGTCATTGTTATTGTTTTGATTGGTTTGATCCTCACGTGCGACGGCGGCATCGATCAGGTGTGCCGGGGAGAAGGAATCTCGCCAGGACGGCCATTTCCCAAGCGAATTGACGAGCGATCGAGGCAACGTTAATTGGCCTTGAACTTTGAGGTGAGCCTCAAAGGCGGGGCCGCGGGCCCGGTTGTGCTTATTTTTGGCAATTTGCATAGGAAATTCAATTGGGCAGCGAAATATAAATTGAATTTAAGCAATTTGCCAATTTACCGAACCACCCAAAGCATCCCACACCAAGTGGACAAAGTTGTGAAAAATAATCTGGCAGGCAGTGAGAACCAAACCTGCGCTGGCTGCCTGCCTATCAATCGATTAGGCGGGTCAAAAGTGCTGACTTCTAATTTCCCCCTGCTGCACCAGAAGCAGAACAGAACCACGAACACCAATTTCAATTTTCGAAATATATAGTAGACTTCAATCTGTAGTATGTCCGGCACTTGACATTTTTATGATTCATTGGCAAATTTTTCCGGCGCCACGTCGCTTCCCTCATCTTCCCTTGGCCTGCACCGGTGCAGTCATCTGCTTGAAGGCGGGACCCTTTGGGCGAATTGAAAAAATTTACTTCTTTATTTTGTTGGCTAATGGCCAAGTGGCTAAATGCGTTTCTCTGGGCAGTTGGCTGACGTGCGGTGTCGTCGGATTTTATTTGAGAATTTTTCCTCCCATACTAACCAAAAAAAGAGCAATTTTTATGAATTAAACTCAAATTGCGGGTGAAATTAATGGCAGGGGTCAGAGGCGGTCGAAATAAAATTCATTTTAATTCTATAAAATTTAAGAAATTTCACCGATTTCATCACCCTGCCCAGGTCACCCAAATAACAAACACAACGTAATTTTTTTATGCCCACCATCCGTCGTCGCCATCACCGCCCACCCCGTCGTCCCGTCCTCAGTCGTTTTTTTGGAATATTTCCGTTGCTTTTTGAGGGGACTTAATAAACTGAAATTTATGCTTTGTTTTGACGGAACCGCTGGGGTCTTGAGACGGTTCCCGTACTCCCTGCAAGTCTCCGTGGGCACTTGGAAAGGCGGACTTAATTGAATTAAATTGAAGCCTCTTTTCGTGTTTTTTCGGGTGGGAGATCCACAACTTTTCTGGTCGGATTGAAGGGGTGGCGAGTGCAGTTCTGTTTGCCGGTAATTTGATTTGATTGGCATTATCAACGGTTCGACACGGCTCCCTGAGTCGTCGGGGGCGCTCTTAATCATGCCGGAATCGGGATCCGACCATTGGCGCTTTCATTATCACTGATAGTTACAGTCGCAGTTATTTATAAACCCGACCGATTGGCCGACTGTCCAACCGTCCGACTGTCTGGCAGCCCGACTGCCTGTCGCACTCACACTCACTTTGATGATATAATTGCCTGGCTGGCTTACCCGGCCACTGGACGAGGGCGGCGGGCGGATAATCACTGTCACTGTCACTGGCACCGGCAGCCCGTAGGAATGAGAGTCTCTCGGCGACGGAGTCGAGTTTCACTAGGCGCTGCACGCTTTGCTGCTGCAGTGCACCACGGCCACGTCTTCAGCGTCACGGTGGCGAGCATGCACTGAGTCTACGTATTTTGGCATTAAGCAAATTTGCACTGATTGATAAGCCAACAGCATCGAAGCGCAGCCAATCGATCTGCTGGCGTCTGGCCTGACCCGGCGGCGGGTGGCGGCGCGGTACGGCGAGGCGAGGCGGCGTGGCGGGCTCGGTTCCTGTAATCGCATCGTTGTGGGCAGCGGCAGCGGCAGCGACAGCGACAACGACAGCAGCATCTCAAAAGGTAACGACGTCGGCCACAATGGTGCCAGCCACCCAGGCCGCCCGATCACCCTCCTTTTGCCATCCTTCGATCGAACGTCGCTGCCCCGACTCGTGACCGCCGCCGTCGCTCTGACGTTCGCGGTTCGACGTCCGTCGATGGCACAGCGTCAATATAAAGTCCATTCAAGTAAGTGGATATATCTGTGCAGACAGATAGCAGGGCTTATCTGCCGGCCTGGCGGTTTAATTGCCGTCACCCATAAGTGTGCCCTGCAGTGATTGTCGATTACCTGCGGTTTGGGTTATTTGACACGCTCGCCCAGATTTACCTTTATGAGGGGTGTCATTGCATCTGCCCTCGACTAACGGGTCGCGGATTAACTACTAAGATTTCTTGGGTTTTAGGTAATGCGGACCTTATCTTAACAATATTTAGATAATGGCCTCTTTGGTAGTTCGGATCGTTTTATGTATTCGATATGTGATTAGAAAAAAGGGAAAGGAATTATGTTACGATGATTGAAGATGAAGGGAAAATTTGTTAAATTTTGGTACGGTGCGGATTGGAATCGGGGAACTTCTTTCAAGTTCAATGAATCAAATTTGCTATTTTTTGAAGCATCAATAAAAATAATGCGCTTTTCTTCTATTTTTTCGGGTGCATTTTTCCCCAAACAAAGAGAAGTTTTTCAATTTTTGTTAACTCAAAAGTTACCAAAGCCCTCAATTGTAAAGTCATATTAGTAATTTCCGAATGTTTTGTTTGCTTTTAAATAAGCAAATAAAATCCATCAGACTCGAGGATTCATAGGGCTTTCAAAATTATTGCAATCTCAAGGAAACTTCTTGTGAGGGATTTGGATACCCAATTTCTATTTGAATGATTCCGTTTTAGTTAACTAAATAATTTGATTTTAACGAGAAATCATGCCAAAATTTATCCGTTTATGTTAACTTTTGGTTAATGTTTGCTTTAAAAACTGGGCAGGAATTCTGAGTATAATATAAAAGAAATTCCCTTTAATAGGATTGAATTTCCAGGTACCACAACAAAAATGGGTAGACTCGGTTATGGTTTTAAAATATTAGAGGATACGAAGAGAAAGTATATCTTAAAATCTTTTTTATTGGTAAATGCTTGGCTTATTGACAAGCCAATGCATCAATTTGTAAATATTTTTGTTTTGAAACTGTAGAAACATTTTTGGAAAATTGTCAAGGCTTGTCCGAAATATTGAACTCGATTTTCCGCAGTAATTAGCAAAAATTGAGCTTTATTTTTAGAGTGCTTCGTCCACGTGGATACATCACAATTGATGACGTCTCCTCATTTCCGACTTTCTTACTTTCCCTGACAGTTATTTCATCTGGTGGTCTGGTGGTCAATGAGGTCGCCCCAAGATTCTACTATACGCCACCGCCCACACAAAGGGGCCCCCACCAAAAACAGCTGACTCAAATTCGCGTGGGCATAAAACAAACACAACACATCTTTCACACACAAATACCCCGACTGAATGTATGGATGTGTACGACATTTTCGAATCGCACGTACAGCCCTCTACGGTTCTTCAGGAGGACACTGGAAAAATATTACGAAGCTCCCATCCAGACTTGAAAATCGATAATTGCAAGCGATGTGATCCCCAAACCCCGCTCTTTGGGTCGAGTCGACGTCACGCTTTGCTGATTCCCGACGGCTCTGGCCAGTGGATGTGCGTGTGCGCTTGTTGTGGGTGATTTGTTTAATTTTTTTTGTGCTTTCGATGTAGCGCGTGTCTTTATTTTATTTATATTCGTATGACATTGCTGCCCAGCGAAATGTCAAAAGCAAACTCAACCGAGAGCGTCCCCAACTACCCGAACCCCCGAACACGCACACAGACGCGGCCGATGCCGTTACAGATCCAGAAACTTTCGTTTTCGTAGACTTTCGCTTTCCTTTCGTCGACACACTCGACTTGGGTTATTTTGTGGAAATTGCGATTCGGATTGGTTGTCCGCAAATGTTTGGCTCTGATAATGGCGGTCGCTGGAGTGGAAGAAGTTTTGTGTTGATTGGGAAACAGTTACAAAAGAAAGGACGATGAATGCCGTGAATTTTTAATCCCATCCTAGGTTTCATGAAAAGGGGATCATAGGAGCAGGGTGCCCATTCTAGCATTAAAGAGATTTAAATCTTAAAATATTCTTTTCTTGCAGGGAAAAAATGTCCTACGACCTATGAGATTCCCAGGGCTAATTCAATTCAATTCTTATCGTTTTAAAGCAAATAAATTGCATGAGGTATTGGGTCGTATAACCCTTAAAATCCATGCCGTCTTGAATTCGATAATTATCATAACCACCGCTTTTAATAAACTAAAGGGTTAAGTAATAAAATAGTAATTAATGAATTGTATTTCTTATATTTCAGTCGGCTTGTAAATAACATCCTAATTCTTTTTTCCTATACGGTCTTAGGTGGAGTTTCTGATGTCCTGCTGGTTCTATTAAATAGCTAATTAATTACGGAGTGCCCTGTGGCTTGATTGTGGACCGCATAGTTTTCTCCATCGACTGTTCGAGACGCCGACGACTTCGCTCCTCATCTACTGAATTTTATCAATTAAGAACTCTGGGAAATGAAGATGCCCGCACGCAATGTTTTCTGGGTGTACCAGTGACTCAGTTCGTGCCCCGCGGGGGCGCAACAGACCCCACGACCCCTCAACGGAACTGAGGGGAACTTTCAAAATACCCTACCTTGCTCTCTGGGTTATTCCAAGGCGTTTCCTTTGGCGTTCCGGTGCCTGGTCAGAATTTTCGCATTTATATCGAATATGGCTTGTCGCTGGCACATAGAACCCCTTAAATGGTTCATGTATAAGCCAAGTTTATATAGGACACTGCGTGCCTGTGCCTAGTTAGGGAGCCGAGCAGACCAACTCGCGGACGTCGTAGTTCCTTTCACTATCGCTGACCGATTTTGGCTGGAATCACGGGATGGCCAAACACTTTAATCACTTTCTCTCTCTCTGTCGCACACACATACACATACGAAAGTGTAGCCAACGCGTGGGTGGTGGGGGGCAATTAGATAACAGTGAATTTTCCGGCGTGTCCTTTAAGTTTCAATTTCGGTGGCTGCTTCGTCCACGTAGATATGTGATTGGGTTTTTGCATCCGCGATTTCTATTAAAACTCCGGCAGCTTCGGTCGAGCGAGTGCAGTTTTCCGTTTAACAATCGAGAGGAAACCCGCTGGCGTTGAAAGAGCAGGAGCCTCGCAGTTGGCGACGTCGTCGTCGGCGCGCACACGAGTCGCAAATACCCAGCATACGAATTTCAATTTATTTGCCCCAGCCAGCAGCGGCAGCGGCGGCGGCAGCAGAGTTGTTCTACCGCGACTTGGTCCGTCGGACGGTCGGACGAACGGCCGCAATAAGAAGAGTGTCATTCAAGGGCATTGCAAGGTCGTACAAGCGTAGCACCGCCAGCCTGCGTTGCGGCGGCCAGCCGACCGCCGTCGTCGCCATCGCCCACTTGCGCGAGAGCGCTCGCTCTTCGCCAGAGGCTCTCACTCGGAGACTTCTTGGGGCTTAGGGCAGCCGGGGGAGGCGAGAGCGCGTGTGCGTGGACAAATTTATTTGGTATCTTAAAGATACACTTACAGCTGATGGGCCTCTCTGGGTGCGTGTGTTACTCCTGCAGCTGCTGCATTCGATGGCTGATAGCTGGCTGCCTGGTCTGCCGGCTCGGCCCGTCTGGCTGTCCTGTTGTTTGGCAACTAATGAGGGCGTTTTTGGATTTTTGGGTTGCCAGCGAATTCTCTCGACAACTTGCAACTTTTCTCGACTTCTCTCGGCGCTTGGCTGGCTCTCTCGGTCTTTGACTCAAAATAAAATCCGATAGTCTCTGTGTGTTCCCGACTGGTTTGCTGCGCTCTCTCACCTGAGAGCGGCACAGTGAGGCAAGAAAACAACATGAAATACCGAAGAACAAACAAAATTTAATTTAATAATATTTAATTTTTAACAGATTGTATTAATGTTAAATTTTAAAATTTAAGCATCGCTGAGTCCCCCTTCGCTGTTTAAATTAATTAATAATCAATACATTTTTAAACTGGAACATTGATAATTTGGCAACTCATTTTATATGTTTTAAATTTGGCCGTTTAATTTCAATCTTGCCCCACGGTTGCCAGATGGTGCGCTCTCGATTTTTCTCTCTTGCGCTGCGAGTTTCTAATTAATTCGCTCGCCGTGTATTCAAGTGTGTGGAGCCGGCATTTATTTTGTTTATTTGTTTTGTTTATTTAAATTACAGTGTTTAAAAATTTGTTTTCCTTTCGTCATCCACGCAACCCAAGTGGCCGTTCAGACGCCTTTCGTGCTGCCCATCGGGAGAGAGCATCGACTGCACTTGGCCGTTCCCGGCTGAGTCGATTTGAAGGGCTACCACGGCCAAAGGAACCACCGTTAGTTGTTGTTGCCAGGCGAAAGGTGCCGTCCTACCTTCCACCCGCCCGCCTCTTTCTCATACATTGAGTTGCACCGGTTAATGAACCAGATGGCGGCCATGGGTTCTATCGCTCAGGGAAAGGCTCTCTCGCATTTGCTCTCGCGCGTTGGAGGCTCTCTCGTGGAGGTTGACCGCTGTAGGTCATCCACTTTCGCTTTAGTTTAACTCTTGCCCCTTCCTTCCCATTGGCGAAGCGTCGGTAGCTCTTTGAAGGAATAGTCTGCGCCGGCGCTTCGACCCCAAAGCTAAGCGCCACGTGCGAAAAATTAGCCGGCAAGTGTGGGGGGAAAATGGAGGCAATTCTATTAATAATATGTTTTTAATATGATTAATTAAATCACCCAAAAGCGGAAAATAAGTCTTCTTGCTTGGTAAAATATGACGGATAGTACTATTATGTAATGCTCTTGTTTTTACTTTTTTATAATTTTAGATTATTATTTTTATTATTGCCCAATTATTATAATTATCTTTTAGTCTCTTAAATTCGTTTTTCTTACCGCGAGCAATTTCTAAGCGCAGTCAATTTATTACCACTGCGTTAGACTGAGAATACAATTTATTTATACGAGCATGTAACAAATTTTATTATAAATCTCCAACATAAAAGAAGTTTGGCTTTAAATTTGAATTTCGCGCCAATTACTGCAAGCTATCGAGCTCTCCACACCTTGCCCAGCGCGGCAACCCTGCCGCTCAGCTGTTTGCTGTCAGCAGGGCGCATGCTTGCGTGTGTGTGTGTGTGTCGTGTCGCGACTGAGTTTCTCCATAATTCGTAAAATATTTTTATGCCAAATTGTCTCGAGCCTATCGAACATGTCGGCGAGTCCTTTGGCCTGTGCCTCCTACGACACAGCATGCGCTGACAACAAGGAAACAGCTCCACAAATCTGGCACCAGCCGCCCTTAAGTTGCTCAAAGCAGCAACGACAAACTGGCAACGCCTACGCAGCCCCCACCTCCAGGGTAAGTTGTGCCG
>JBAMCP010001168.1:0-26692 GCA_037075105.1 Lissocephala sabroskyi | reverse complement strand
AGAAAGGGAAAAGAAACAAAACAAGGGGGGGGGAGTGTGGTGTAAGATGCGAGGTGAGGAAGGGGGGAAGTGGTGGGGGGGGGGGTATTGATAGGTGTTCTTCCCGTGACGAAAGCGAACAGCGAAAGGAAATCGCCAAAAACAACAGCAAAGGTAAGATTTCGATTTTTAGTTGTTTTTTTTTTCGAAGGTTCTTTCATTTTTCATTTTTATGCAGAGCGGGTTCGTTTTTTTTCGTGTAGTTTTTTTTTCAGTAATTTATTGGTATTTTTATAAGAACTTCTTGGGTTGTTGCCGCGGAATATTTAATCGACTAAGCGTGTTTCTTTTTTTTTTGGGAGTTCTTTTCACTTTCTTAAGAAGCTGGTTTGGTATTTTTTTTTATTTCAACAAAAAATATTACGGAAGTTGCTTAACATTGCCAGCATCAATCTTAGAGAGTTATTTTTTGTAGTTTTTTTTCAGTATTTGGTATTTTTCTAAAATTTGTTGCTTAGCGAAATTTGGCTTTGTTGTCAGTTCATTTCCTCTGGCTATTTTTTATTCTTCTTCACCTCTTTTGTTGGCTTTTTTTGGTGCGATTCTTTTCGGTTTCATTGACCGCCGGTTTTGCTTTCTTTCGCTCCGCCCGCCCCCTGCCGTTTTGTGGGCTTGTTTGCAAAATTAATTGGCCCGATCGTCCGGAGCTGATCGACGGATTGATTAATTGAGCCGATGATTTAAGGGCGTTCGGAGGGGGCGTGACTGTCCCATAAAACTGACAGCCTTTGTTTTGCTTGCCAACAGCTCGCCGCCTTCGTATGGGAAACGAGCCAACCGAGTGCTTCCCAAACTGTCCGTCTGCTCGACTGTCCAGCTGTCCCCACTGTCCGGTCGCCATTAACAGCGACACGACTTTGCCGGATCCGTTTCGCCTGTTCCGCGTCGGCCACAAAGACACTGAATTGAGGAGGTTGCTGGGGTGTAGAGCGGGCGTTGGGGAGGGGGGGGGAGGTAATGGGGTGGCGGAGGTTCTACGATCGCCTCGCTTTCACCAAAATCATTTTATTTATTGAATTCTCTGCATGTCGGGCACGTTTGCACGAACCGACCGCCGGGACAGACTGACATTTGGAACATTGAACACGAATGTGTACGAAACTTGCTGGCAACAACTACTGTACAGCAAGAGCAACAACAACAGCAGCAACATCGACAACAACGACAGGCAAACATTCAAGTGCTAAATAAATTGAGATCGGGGTGGATCGAATGCCGATCGGGGAGCCGCGGTACTGCCAATTTTTTCTACGTTGCTGCTGCTGTTGGTGGCATATGACAACTGCCGCGTTGCGGGCTGGCCTGGCCGTGGCGCGTATGCTGCACATGTTGGCATGCCAGCAACAACAACAACAGCAGCAGGCAACACGACCATTGGGCCCAGCCGCCTGAGTGGCATGTGAATGAGCCGAACTTGCAGCAGCGACACAAAAAAAACAAACGCCAAGCAAAGTCAAGGCAAGGGAAATTGGTACACCCGCCGGTCTGTCCAACTGCCCAACTGTCCGGGCCGCAAGTTGTCGGAGGTCGTGAAAACGACGAGGCGCATAATAAATTTTTTTGGGTTTTTTTTTTCGGGTGGCTGAAAAAATTCCCAGCAACAAATGCACAAGTGTCTTGGGTTGTCAGCAAGTCCGGCAACATGCATAGAAACGGAGATCATAAAAAAAGCAGCAACAACAACGACAGAATCGTTAGCGAAAACGACAGCAACACTTTGATGATTTAAGGCAGCAGCAGCAACGCCAACGCAGCAGCAGCAACAAGAGGCCAAAGGAAAGTAACAACATTGAAAAGTGAACGTCGACAACAAAGCAGACCAGTTGACCAGCAGCAATTGACAAATCAAAGCAGCAACATTTAGCAGCAACAACAACCGAATTAACAACATAAACTGGCAGCAGCAACCACTCCAGCTCATCAGCAGCATTGTTGTTGTTGTTGGTGGCAAGAAATGAAAAGTTCTCATGTGCCGCGCGACGAAGGAAAAGGCAAACAAAAAACAGAAAAACTCTGACAGCTCACGTCGCATTATGCACTCAATTTCACGCCAACAACAACAGCAACAATTGTTGCTGGCATCGGCTGTTTTTTGGGTTAGGTCAACTGTTGCTCCACATCAGCGACA
This sequence comes from Lissocephala sabroskyi, assembly GCA_037075105.1. Taxonomy (NCBI): domain Eukaryota; kingdom Metazoa; phylum Arthropoda; class Insecta; order Diptera; family Drosophilidae; genus Lissocephala; species Lissocephala sabroskyi. The sequence goes on along the minus strand of JBAMCP010001168.1, from coordinate 24,525 downwards.
ATTGGCAATTAGAGAAGAAAAGCCTCCCACCCTCAATCACTAGGCCGTCCGTCCCATCGACAGCAACAGCAACAACGACGACGACTTAATGCGCTGACCAAATTCATATCCGGCTGACCCAGAAAGGAACACTTGGCCGGGCCAAGTTTGGCTATCAGCTGAAGTGTTGGCCAAGTTGCTGATCGTCTGGCCAGGCGGATTTGCATGCCGGTGACAGCGGCCCCAGCCGACCAGCAATTCCTGCTGCATTGCATCAGAATCTTTGCGGCCTACTTTGGCCTGTCAATGCGAAACAAAAGAGAAAGAGACGACACCCCCCGCCCCCCACCGCCTGCTCCCACAAACAAACAGGTTGAACCGACCCTCGACCTCTGCAGCAAACATTCCGAGGCGTTTTTGGGCCGACTGGCCAATTGTGTGCCATTAACTGGCCGGGCAGGGGGCGAGGTGATGGCTTCTTATTAGCATCCAGCAAAACGTGCAACATCTTCATTGCCCCATGCAACCGATGAACATCAACTGGGCCACACTAATGACAGCCTCTTGGCCGGGCTAAGCCCACGGCCATGGCTACGCACGTAGATGGCGATAAAGCGGAACAGACACGGATCATGATAATGATGATGAAGGCGCAGGACGGTCAGAGCTGGCGACCTTTGGCGGCAATCCAAATTCAAATCCCCGCGCCACAGAAAATCTGGCCATCTTGGCCACTTGCTTAGCGGCTGGTGTTGTTGTTGTTGTTTTCTGACGCTTATCTCATGCCGTTAACCAGGTCAACTAACGGCTCTGCGGTCTCGGCCACAAGCTGTTAACTTTAAGTTAAACAAATAACACTTATTCATTCGCCAGCCAACCCGACACCCGCATGGCTCAAATGAGAATCTCGGCAACTTCTCTGCCGCTGGTCGGTTGCCTTCACTTCACTTCACACGCACATTACACTAAATTCTGTTATTGGTTTTCGTCTTGCCAACTTTCTCGATTGGCAAAGGCGCGACGATTGTCGGGGGGCTGGGGTGGTGGTAATTTGTACACAATAATGGCAAATAATCGATACAAAATGTTGGTAATTCTCTGCGCAAACCTTGGCCAATTTCGGTCGTTTGGTCGATCGGCCGATCGGCCGGCTTTCTAAGCCGATTTGCCTAATGGCCCAAACAGTTAACCCCGAAAAAAAAACCAAACACAAATGAACAACAAGAAGAAGAACAACGACCAGAAGAAGCTTTGGAATTCTCCAACAACAAAAATCAATCGACATTGAGAGTCGAAAAAAAATCCCCACCGACCTCCGCAGCAGAGATTCTCTTAATTGGCGGGAGGGGGTTAATTTAAGATTCTTTTGTTCCATTGACAGTCGGTCTATGGGGCTTATGAGGCTTTCATGTGAACTATATTCGAATGAACCGCTAATTTCGAAGAGGTTGAGGGTCCGTCGAGGGTTAAAGGGGCAAAAATTGTTGGTGGTTTCCAAATTATAATTCACTTGTGAAGGAAATTAAAGTTAAAGGAATCTAATGATGAGTTTTTTGAAATAGAGAGATAGAGAGAGAGAATCTTTCAAGCATCTCGAGCAAGAGGAAGTTTTTTATAAGATTAAAGGCCAAATTGATGATAAGTTTCTTAGGAAAGTTTTTGAGAGATGGGAAGAGAGAAAGATAATTCTTCAGGATCGAACAAGAGAGATTAAAGACCAAATAGAATTTGATTAGACTTTTTTCCCATAAAAGCAACTCAGCCAAGACAAATATGAGGAGTAATTGAAAAAGACCTTAAAATTAAGGTTATCTTGAGTATCTTAGGATATATTACATGTGGTCTTTAAAGCTTTTAAATTTTCTCCTAGAGGCTTACTAAATCCAAACCTCTGGAAGCTCAGCCCCTGCATCTCTGCGCTTTCTCCCGTCGCTCCAAAGCAACCCTGAGTCATTTGGTTACGGCTGGCAACTTGTTTTCATATATTCGATCGATCCTTCTGTTCGATCAATGACATTAGCTTGTCTTTATCCTCTGATCCAGTTAAATCGCCCGCAATAAGAACGACAAGCCAGGAATTCCAAATCAGGAACTCTCAAGAGTTCAGCAGAGCGACTACGAGCGCCTCTAAGACAAGTGGTCCACGGCCTCGATTGCCCAAGTACAGTTGCCTTCGCCAGATCGATTGAGCTTTTTCGAATGCCAATGAAATGAATCCGTAAATATCTTGGTGAAATAAATGGATCATGGAGCGGATCAGACGCAGCGGGTGTGCCGGCCAAACTTCGATTGAGTGGAGTCCGCCGCCATTAGCCGGACTTAATAGGCCCGTAATGGCCATTTCACGGATCACAAATCACAAATACACAAAAACAAAACACAAAAATCGTAATCGTAATCGTTTCGTTCAGCGATGACGATGACGATGACGCCAAATGGACGACCGGCAGCGTCTTCGCCGGTTGCCCGCTCATCTCTCAATTTCCTCAGCTTGTGTGTTGTGTTGTGCGGTGTGTGTTTGTGTGTTTGTTGTGCTCACGACGGGGTGCATTAATAGGCGTCTAATGAAGCTCACGACGTTGGGCCAAGACCCGCTGCCAGTTTTCTGCGGCCGCTGCTGCTGATCATTTGTCAGGTGGCCAAAGCGGGGGGCGGTGACCGGCAAGTGCAACAAAAACAATCAGAGCTTTAATTGTAATAAATGAAGCTCGGAGTCGAACAAGGGACCCCAGGGACCTCAGCCTGACATTCCCCAGAGGCCGGCGCGCCGGTCATGCGGGTCGGCCGGGAATTTTTGTGGTTCGCAAGTCCTCGCCGGGAATTTCAAGCGCCCACACATTTTGTCTAATCAATCAAGGATTCCCCCGGGCCCAGTTTCTTTGGGGGGAAATTCCCAGCGAATCTTTTTATTCCCGGCTATCATCGGTGTCCATCTGAGCCGCCGATGACTGGCAAGAAACGCGCAGATTTGCATGGCATCCTGGCCCACAGCTCCACTCATTAGACCCTGGCTGGCTGCCTGGGGGAGTGAGGGGCTTGGCTTTCAAGGTGCGTGTGTGTTTTCTTCTTTTCCTCTTCTTTTTTTTAAATGAAAAGTGTTTTGTGTGTAAATTGCCATCAAAATCACTCACAACACTCATTTCAAACACGGCCAAGGAGAGCAGTGGAGGGGGAAAGCAGGAGGAGGGTCTGAAAGACGAGGAACCTGCGCAATCATTTGGCATGCAATGTGCATCGCCATGCAACCGCCAACAAGCATTGTCGATTTTGCCCTCTTTCAGGTCGGCGCTTCTCAGTGATGGCTCAAATCAGATCAGAGCAAAACGAAAGCCAAGTCAGGCCAATAAAGAGATCTTTGAAGTCCTAAAAAATTTTAACTTATAGCTTGAGAATATTTAATTAGAGTCCTATAAAGAAAGGTAGTATCTTATGAGAATCTTATATTAGAGTCTCGCAAAAGAAAGCAGTCTAAAGAGATCTTTTTATTCTTAGAACATCAAAAAGTTATCGTATGAATTTCTTAGATTAGAGTCCCCTAAACGATGGAGACGGGTAAGGAGCATTAGATCTTCTAAGGGCCAAGGGAATTTGTGATAAAGTGAACTTTTCACCCTCCCAGTCTGCTAGTAAAAATAAGCTAAATTCAAATTCTTAGCTTCTTAAAAACTGCAGGAAATGTCAACGAGGAAAAGGCTAACAAGAAGCTGCAAAATGGCCAGAAGCTTAAAGCAAGAGAAGGCCAACGAAAAGAGTGAAAAAGCCAGGAAGATTAAAGAGCAGAAGAGAGACAATTTATAGCAGCTACCGGCAGCTCCCAAGAAAGGCTGGATTTTGGGACTTATTATCTATCTTCTGGATAGGGAAATAGAACTCCTTAAACAAATCTTAAGTGCTTAAAAGAATCCAGACTTTGAAACAGAATACAAGCCAACAAAAGGCCAGAAATGTCTACAAAATATATACTAAATTTCTTTAGCTGTTTGATGTGAACTTTATTAGAGAATCCAATCCCCTGAAGAAATCCTCTCCTCCTGCTTTTAAGATTGTTCTATTCACACCGTCTAAGGAATTGGACAAATCTGAGCGACAACTCTGGATTTCCGCTGCTTCCCCTTCAACCTCGCTGGCTCTCTCTGTCCGTCTGGAATATGGCAATGCAATTAGAGTAACCCATCCCCCTGCACGGGGTTCTACGGTTTCCCTTGACCATTAGACAAGGGGACAAAACGAGGCCACCTCCAGCCGGTTTTGGTTGGGCTCCCCTCGCCTCATCATCAGGTGGCGGCTTGCGTGGCTGCTTCCTGGCCCCCTGCCAGCCGGCAGCCGCTGGCCGTTGGCCTGCCTCGCGATTCCATCAGCGTCAGCGGCATTGCGAGTCGTCGTTGGCAGCAGTTTAATTAAATGCTGTTTTTTTTTTTTTTTTAAATTGCAACTGCAAAATGAGCCACAATGGGGCCCACTTACCGCAGAGAGAGTCGTCCTCCTCCCTACATGCCGCCCCGCTGCCCCCGCAGTCGACAAGCTGACGAGCGATCAGCTTGCATTTGTTTATCAGAGAAAAGAAGGCGGCAGGGAGGGCGACGGCGACGGCAGCCCAACTGTTGCCATGTCCAAGCAAATTGGCCGGTCCACACACACACACACACACTTGGGGATGGTTTGGGTGTGCGAGTGTGGCGCATTCAATTATTTCCATGTCCTGATTGTCTTGTCGTGCGGCCGCGTCGTTTTGCATTTAAAAATAAAGTCGATTCATCTGTAGGCTTCCCGGCTTCCCGGCAGCTCAAAATTGCAAATATTTTTTAATGAGTTGGGCCGGCCCGGCCAGGCGCCGCCGCCAGCCTCCTGTCCATTGATCAATTTCAAACCCGAAAACCAATCGATCCGATCGAACGGCGCGCGCGCGCCTCGCGTCGCCAAAGTGTCGCTTTTCTTGTAATGACCGATTTCTTTTTTCCTCGTGCTATAAATAAAACTCAACGACGCCAACAACAACAGCCGGCCGACAACAGCCGACAACAAAATTGATAAGATTGAGGCCTGAGGGAACTTCGTACGATTTGTGTGGGAAGGTGGCAACAGATTTCCATTTTAAAGACCCTCGAAACAGACAGCCGATTGAAGATAGCGCGGGCAGGACTTGTTCGTTATAAGGATTTCAAACTTCTACAAGAACGTTGCCCGGAAAATCTTGAATCGAAATTAAGCGGGCTAAGGAGGCTGCAAGGGAGCAGGGGAAATTATTTACAGGGTGTGGACGGTAGAGTTTCCAGAGATTTAAAAGCTTACAATTTTAACATAAGAAACTTTAACGAAGATTTGTTTTTAAGGAATCTAAGAAAGAAAGTAAGAGACAATTAAGTTCAATTTTAATATTGAATTCTTGCCTTTTTACTGAAGACTAACAAATTCAAGTTAAGAAGCCTTAGCGAAGATTTTTTTAAGGAACCTAAGAAATTTAGACAATTTTGTGGCTCTTCTTATTGTGTAATTCAGTTAAGTTTTGGTTGTAAAAATCTTGTAGAGCAGATTGCCTGAAATTCTATTCCCAGATATTCCTATCAGTTTTCTTCAGGTTCCTTTTCTTTTTTAAAAAAAGCTCCACTGTAAAGTTTAAAGTCTGCAAATTGATTCAAGACACTTGACAGGTTTCCTTTTAATACTTTAACTCAAGATTTCTGCTGTAGAATTTAATTCTCACAATAATTTCAGCTTGTTAAGATTTTCAGATCTTTAAAGAGAACTTCTTTAAAAACGCTGAGAAATTAAATTTTAAATCTCTTTTAGCCTCGGCCACCTAAAAAAAAGCGAGCATTGAAAACTTACAAACGAATCTTAAGTTTCCTTTTCATATACCAAACACTCTGCACTCCTTTTGGGGATAACAATGAAGTTAGCTGAATTTTGAAATACCTTAAAACCCAGACAGCCTCTGAGACTTGTGGCCTTTGTTTTGTTTAAAGCGAAGCTTCTCCCCTTGAGGAATTCGAGGCTTTTAATCAAAACTCGGTTAGTCGGATATTACAATTGCCATTGTTGTTGGCTGCCCGGCTGACTGGCTGGCTGTCAGAGAGCGTGAGAGGAGCCAATGCAACCTGCCGTTGTTTGTTGGCCTGTTTAAAGTTGATTGCTTGGGGCCGCCTGTGGAGTGTCCACTGTGAATTTCTCACCGGCCAGCCGGACCGAGCGAGCTGGGCTGGCCACATTTGCCCGGCGGAGAGGGGACGGCTCATCGTCCACTGGCAATTAATTGCCAGTGAGCCTACTCTTCTCACATTCATGTTGCTGCTGCTGTTGTTGTTGTTGATGTTTTCATAATTGCCATAAATCATGCAACGCGAAAATGCAACAACACCGGTCAGCAAAACGGCAGGCAAAACGCTGCTGGAATCTGACTTCAATTTTTGCGCCCAGTAGCCCCGGCCAGCCAGCCAACCAGCCAAGCCGCTTGCTCCCCTTCGCCCCCCGGTGGGCCGAGCAATCCATCTCCCTGGCAGAACCTGGCATCTCACAGTTTTCAGATACTCGCCACATTCCAAGCCATCAAATGCGCTCTCTAATGACTCCTGTTCTTTGTTCCTCTCGAGTTTCCTCTGCGCTCACAGGTTGCTTGGCTTTGGCTTGACTTCCGCATAAACTGGGGGCGAGTCAAGGCTCGGGTCGATTGGTTTGGTTTCCAGGAAATCCCAACTCACAGCCTTGGCGGATGGCGCCCCCCAGCCACCCACTAGAGGACCCCCACCCGCTCCCTGTCGCTGGCTTGGCTCAGGCCGCCTCGTCATCGTCGTCGTCGTTGATATTCCAAGAAGAATGTCTGCAAAAAGACTCGAGGGGGCTCACTGACCCCGAACCAAAAGCGAACCACACCCGTGTTTGGTTTTTTTTTCTACTTCTTTTCATATCTGCGGCTTTGCATCGTCCGAGGGAAGATGCACTTTCCAAATGCCCCAGCACCATCAGCTGCGTGTGTTTCTGGGTGTGTGTGTGTGTGTGTGTGTGTGGCGAACAACCTTGAGGCCGAGCCAAGGAGCAGGAACGTTGCTGGGACTGCCGCTGTTTCGGCCGGCAGGCCGGGTTGGCCGGGTCTGATTGTCTGATATCGGAGCTTGGAGCCTTGGGACGGTCGGTCTAACTTGTTATGCAATAAATTTCCGGTTCTAAAGCGAACCCCAAGGCGTGCCCGCCCCCGAGGAAACCACTTTCCAGGCCGGTAAAACCATCGAACCACCAACTGTCCTGTCCGGTCCTGTTCCGTTTATTTCGTTAGAAAAAACAGCAGCACCTGTGTGCGGTGGCCGATGCGTGACCAGGGTTGTCATATATCCGCCACCGAAACCAACCCAACCGGCTGGCGAATTCGTTTCAATCAAATCAACCACAAAATTTACACAACCACAGGCTGATGGAGTTGTCGTCTGGTGGGTGGCGTGTGGTGTGTGGCGGCGGGCGTACCGGTTCTTGGATTTGAAGTGGGTGTCAACTTGGAAATTAGTAACGGTATTAAATGGTCTAGAGCAGAGCAGCTGGACTGGCTGGCCGTTCTCGTTCCCTCGATTGATTGAAAGTTAACATGCGAGTTTTGTGTCCTAAGCTTTTTATTTTTAATTGAATTCGATTGCGATCGACGAATTCAATTACGAAAATTGCAACGAGTTCTTCCTCGTCGAGGAAAGCTCTAATTAGTTTGCTCTGATTTGTGGTTGTTTTATTTTAAGCCGCGTCGAGTTGACAAACTGGAAAAAATTAGCAAAGAAATTCACAGATAACTAGAAAATGAGGTTCGCTTAAGTAGATTCCTCGAGGCGGCGGGGCAGAGATTTCTCTTCAGCATTTTTTTGCTCAGGGAATCGAATGAAAGTCAAGGAGCTCACAAATGTAGAAATTGCGGTTGACGGATGAAATGGGTTTATTTGTCGAATGAACTGCAATGAACTTGAGGATTTTCAAAAGCTGTGGTTGCGGTTCACTAAGATGAGAGCATTCATTTGATGACTAAATTTCTATAATATCCGGAGTTATTAAATGACCAATTGCTAGGTGAATTGAAGAATGCAAGAGTTCATTTTCAGGATGAATCGGGAATTCACTTGGTGGATGGATTGCAAGGAAGTCTTTCAGCTGTTCATTTTGCGGATAAATTACAATTCCTGTAACTCAGTTGCTGAATGAATTAAAAGAGACAAGGGTTAATTTGGAAGATGAACTGCGCTGACAGCCAAGACTTTCAGGTGTTCATTTTTCGGATGAACTGAAAGAAACGCCAAGACTTTTAGGTGTTCATTTTTCAAATGAATCAAAAGAAACGTCAAGACTTTTAGGTATTAATTTCTCGGATGAATTACGATTAAGAGTCTTAGCTATTCATTTGCTGAATAAAGTCAAATGGATTAATTTTGTAACTAAGCTGTGCCGACAGCCAAGACTCTCCTCAGGAGTTAATTTCTGAATGAATTGAAAGCTTTTGAGGTTCATTTTGGCACTGAATCGCGGTTGGTATATTGTTGGCTGGATGAATTGAAGTGAACTGAGCGGAACCCAACGAGATCCCTCCACCTGTCGCCCAGAGAAACACTCGGATGAGGTTTGTTTTTTCTGCTCCCGTTGGCCTTTCGAATTTGCCGCCCCAAATTGTCAACGGCCCAAACGTACGCCCATGCAATCTCACCCGATCCGATCCGATCCACAGCGATCCTCTCCAGGCCGCTGCCTTTGTGGGGCAGGCTGATGTGTGTGCTCCAAATTAAAAGTGGCGACGGCAGCGGCAGCGGCCGAGGCGACATCGATGTTAATGCAATTTTCTCGTCATTATTCTGCCGGTCGATCGGATGGTGTGTGTGGTGTGTGTTTGGAGTGTTCCATTTAATCTTGGCCAAGTATATTTCTCTGTTTTCCTTCTTGGCATTTTCAGGTTCTAATTTGCCGGCTGCTCTCGCACGTTTTGGGCCACAAAGGCCATCAAGGCTGCTCTCAGTTCTCCAGCGCCTCCCCCTCTTTCTCTCTTTGGTTGTTGGTCTCTTTTTTAATTATAACTTTTAATATTTTCGCTTAGACGCCGGCAGGGGCTGAGGGACGACGGCTGGCCTGCTTCATTGTTCGATGGCAATTATTGTTTCGCACTTCTATTGCCACACGGTGCCCGGCCGTCTGTCGGCCCCGTCCGCCGGGGTTAGGAGGGGCCATCCACCGTCGGCATTTGCAGGTGCTTGCAACTTTTTTCACGTTTTCGCATCGTCGCAGTTGCGATGATTGAAAATTACATAATTGCCACAGCAGTGACTGTGCGTGCGAGTGTGCGTGTGTGCGCGTGTGTGTGTGTGTGTGGAGAGAAAGGCGACCCCGAAACCATCCCGACCACCAACCCAGTCGAAATGGAAGGTCTCCCCGGCCAAAGCGAATGTTTGTTCTCCTAAAAGTTGTTGTCGTTGTTGCTGTCGTTGTTGTTGTTGGTGCGACAACAAATTGTAAAAATTACTAAACGGCCTCCGTTTCCGTTTTGGCCAACAACACCTGGTCAACGAAGTCGTTTTGGCCAAGAAGTCGGTCGGTCGGCTGGCCGTTTGGCCGGCTGCCCAGTTGGCCGGTTGATCGAGTGGACGCTTGAATTTGCCACAGCCTGCGGGACAGGCGGACGGACTGGGGGGAGGGAAACATCCGTTTTGTGGTTGATTTTCCGCCGCTTTGGTGATCTTAAAACGGCCATGGAATTTTTAGGGAAACTCACAGTGAAATCACAAAAAGGAAATAACAAAATAGAATCACGAATTCCTGAAGCTTCAAGATCAAACGAGAGATCTTCGGCGGGACTAGAAAGAGGATAAGAATTCGAGAGTTAAGGAACCTTAGCGGAAGCAGATGATTTTGAATAATAATCTTTTATTAATTCCCAAGGGATTCAATTTAAATTGCTTGGATCTTTGAGTTTCTAGAATCCACAAGGTTCCTTAAGAATACCTAAACAGATCTTTTGTAAGCTTACTGAATTCCTTGAAAATTCATATGATTGGACTAAGAAACACTTAAAAGTCCACTAAGATTTCAAAATGTATTGAAGCTTAGAAGTTTTTTATGGAACCTTAAAAGCTTTCGTTTTTTACCCCTCGAATCAATCCTAGTTTTGGGCTCTTTTACCCTTTCTACCCTTCAACTGAGAGTAGAGACTTCCCACCCTCTTTCCCCTTCCCCCAACAAGTCTCTCGTTATTGCTATTCCCCTGATTTACCCCCCGTGGAGAGGCGCAAACAAAAACCACTGGGGTTGGGGGTTAAGTGAAATGTCTGCGGATCCGTTAAACGACCCCCAGCTTGGGGTATACGGTCAACCAGTTATTAAGCCGTTTTTAATTTGGCTAATTTGATTCTCATTCACGAAAAAAAACAAACGAAATTTTCTCTTCAAGTTCCGGGGGGTATATTTTTTTTTTCTCCAGCAATTAAGAGGGTAAGTGGTAGAGCGGGGGACGGGGAAGGGGGAGTGGCTTTCTTTTGAGTGACAAACAAACGCGAAGAGAAAAGTCAACCGAAGTTTTGTTCCCGTTCCCGTTGCGGTTTTTTTTATTTTCTTTTCCATTTTAATGGGCTTAATTGCATATTATTACTTTCACTGAGCGGCCGGCCGGCCGTGATTACAGTTATTCTCTAATTTGCCGTTTTCGACGTGTCGCTCGTTTGCTTTTCGCTCTGCGCGGGCGTCGCTGATTTCGCCGCGTTTCTGGCTTATCAACGACGCAGCCGCTGAACTGCGCGGGCGTCGCTGAATTCGCCGCTGCCGCTGCGCATGCGCCAAGCTGCGTGCGTCTGCGTGTTTCGCTTTGTTTGTTTTGCTTGATGTTCCGCTTTCGTGGCTAAATTCATTTTGTTGTTGTGCTTTTCTCTCGTTTTGATTACCTTCACCGTTGACCAAGCCGCTGTTCTCCGTTCGCCGTTCACTTGTAACTGTGTCGCTCCACGCACAGCAACGACCTTTGAAGGTTTCGTCTCCCCCCTCCAGCCTTGTGGTTTTGTTGGCTGCACTTGACCATAATTAGAGAGCAAGTAAAGATTAAGTAAGCGTGCCTAATGATAACCTTTTGGTGCTCAGTCTCGGCGGCGAGCAATCCAAAGTCAAAATGGAAACATTGGCGGCCCAGCGCCCAAAACCAAAGCCCGCCTGCCGCTGCCCCCCGCCGTCGGTGTGGCGCTTTAGTGGGGCCCACCGTGCAATTTTCATGATTGCCGGTTACCCGGCCAGTTTTTTTTTCTTTTTCTGCAAGCGCGCGCGAGCTGCCCAGTGGCCACCACTGCCCACAGATTGCCAGACACTCGCACACTCGCACACACAGCCAGATGTGTGTATATTTTTCCTCATTTTTCTCGCACACACACAATGGCAGCCTCGCCTTCGTTGGGTTCTTATCTTCCCATTGCGTTGCTCTGGAGCCATCGTCGCTGAGTTCTGATTCAGTTGCACGCACCAGGGCAGCGGAGGGGGCAGCGGCAGCGGGGGCGGCTCGGTTGGGTGTGGGGGCTTTCAGAATTGATTGAGTGCCTATGGATAGCCAACGCCTACCCAGCCAGCCAGGGAGGCCAGTGAGGCAGGCGAGGCGCAAACCTTTGCTCGGTCCAATCGATGAGGAAACATTGAACCTGGAAGAGCCCATTGATCATCATTTTTTCTCGTTTCGGGTGGAAGGGGGAGGGGGGTTGGCAAAACACACAACAAACAACCTCAAATCGGCATGCACAGCCAGAGGACAGTCGCCTCCACCAAGGCATTCACAAAAGATTAAAGAAGTTTCCTAATTACAAAAGAAGAAGACAAGAAACTTGCCAACACGAAAGGGCCACAGTTAGGGAACCTTTGGAACTCTGAGGATTTTATACTTCCATATGAATGAAACTCGCTTCATCCTCTAAACTTGCCAGCACGAAAGGGCAACAATTAAGGAACCTCTTTAAAATAGGAGAAGCAAACGAGCATCCTGGATCTTTGGGGATTATTTCATTCCGTGAAGGAAACTCGTTTCGTTCTTTAAGCTTGCAACGGAAACAGTTCAGGAACCTCTTTAAAGTAGGAAAAGAAAAACGAGAGTACTGGAATTTTAAGGATTCTATAATTAAAATTTAATGAAACTCGCTTCATCCTCCAAACTTGCAATAAAGAAAGTTCCACAGTTAAGGAACCTCAAGAGTCCTGGAACTCTGAGAATTATTCGCATAATTCCCTGTAAATAAAACTCGCTTTCTTCTCTTAACTTAAACGTTAATAGATTTCGGCAGAGTTGCCAGATCATCTCCAGCAAAGAGCCCATAAAAGTCTCGTAAAAGCCTTAAAATGCGAGCTCGTTTAAATCAGCTGCTTTATCAGCTGATCGTGGATCTCTGGCTGCTCTGCTTTGCCTGCCACGCCCCTGCCTCTGTCGCTGCCTTCGGGCCGCGATCTCACCTTATTACGGCAACAACCTGATGATGAGTTGTGGGAGCCGCTAATGCCCCCCCCCTCCCACCCCCCCACACCACACAGGAGACAGGACAGGGCCGGGGAATCAATCGGAATCGTGAGTGACCTTCAGCATAATGAAGGCTGCACTGGGCGTGGGCGTGGCGCGGGCCGAGCCAACTCCACTGTAATTACAAAAAAAAAGAGGAGCCACAGATTTTGCTCCTTTTTCTTTTTTCTTTCTCGCACTGGAACCAAATTACCGGCCACTGGGCAAATCAGACTGCCAGTTCCACTCCCCAATTGCATCGATTTCCCCGCCCGTCGAATGCGCAAATTAGAAATTGTAAGCCTGCGATTACAGCGGCCACGACGACCAAGACGACGACGACTGCGATTGCCATTGTCCATGGCCAAGGACGTGACTTGGCCGAGGTCGCAGTCCTCGGCGGGGACGTCTGGCGGCGGCTTAGCCCAAAAATAAACGTATGCCCGGCCTTCTTTAAATGTATAAATAGAACGGCACTTGCCCGGGAAGGGGATGGCCTCGTCTTTGGCTGCTTTGCGACAATGACGTCAAAAATTCACCGCATTTATCTGGAGAAACCGATCAGATTGAGATCAGCGGACGGCCGACTGGTCGGTTGGTTGGGTTGGGTTGGTAATTGGCTCGCTGGGCAGATTCAAACGCATTTAATTTGCGCTACGTTGGTTGGAATTCATACAGCCGGGGGGGTTGGTGGGGGCTGATCCAGAAATCGAAGTAATCAAGGAATCGCGAAATCGCACTAAGGGCCTCTGGGATGCCTGAGTAAATCGAGATCTTTGGGCGATCCTTCGATTGCCATCGGATGACCGTTGGCTGGCCAGTTCGATGCTCTTTAAACCCAAACTACTGAAGCTACGAAAACCTCAACCAAGTGATAAAGAGATCTTGGCAGTTTCGAGGGATAAGCAATCGGAGAGAAAGAATTTCGGATTGAAAGAGCTGGAGAGGAATGGGTTAGATATCTAGGATAGATATCGGCGAAGGAACCAGCAGAAAATCAGGAGTGGGCCATTGGAAAAACATTTGGGATTGACTATCGAAAAGGAGAAGATCCAATGATTCAATGAAAGTGGAAGCAAAACTAAAAAGAACGAATTAGGTTTAAGGTTGCGAAGTGCTTAAGATTAAAGAGGTTTGGCTAATTGAAGAAGATATCTCGTTGGTTAGAAATGAGCCACAGATCGAGGAGTAAGGAATGTAACAGAAATCCTTCAGAAGCAACTGATCGCGGTTACTTTTTTATTTTGGAAAGGTAACCAAGACCAAGATCGAAAAATAGCAACTGGTGTATAAGATTTTGTCGATCTTTAACTCAAAAGGTATTTTAAATTAAGGCAGATTAAGTTTATAAACCAAACAGTTGTTCGAAGGGTGAAAGAATAAAAACAAGCAATTGAGATCAAAAGAAAGTAGCTGATCGTAGAAGCTCTTTAGATTTAGGAGATTTAAGGTCACAGATGATCTGCTGTTAAAGAAAGTAGTACTGATCGCAAGAAGATCAACTGATCGAGGATACTTTTTAGATCTGTCAGGTTATAGAAGATCAAAGAAGGTCAATTGCCTAAGAAAATAGTTGTTAACCAGAACGAAATCAACTGATCGCGGCAGAGGATCAGTTGCCTAAGATAAAGAAGTTAAACAGAAGAAATTTAAGACTTTTTAGATCTCGACAGATACTTAAGATCGAAGAAGATCAGTTGCTTGAAAAAAGCAACAACCGATTAAGTAGACCCTGCAGATCGGTAGGGGGCTACCAAGATCTACTGATCGAGGAGTAAACGAGGATCGAGGACAACAAAACGAATCGAAGGGAGCCCGCAGATCGGCGGGTTGTGGCTTATCAAGAAGAACATCGTTTCCAACACTTCTTCCTTGTTTTGTTTATGCCTGCATTCTTCCTTCTCTTAATTCCGTTGGCAATCGAACGCGAAAACGAACAAGGATTTCGATTCCAAGGGCCGATGTTTGTGTTGGCCAAAACATGGCCAATATCGGCAGACCTTAAGGTCGATTTGGTGTGCGCTGGTGTGTGTGGCATGCCAGAGGCACATCGCATCTTGTGGCTGCTGTTTGAGTTGTCGCTGTGTTGTTGGTTTTTATGCGGAATCTGCAGAGGTTTTGTTGGCCAATTGGACACGGCCAGGCGGCCGTCACCCGCGCATTCCCCAATTCGTTGCGCAGTTGGGGGAATCAACGGCGACGGCGGATCGGCGGAGTTACCATAATATCGTTAGTAATAGCCACGTTCCGAAGTGGGCTGTAATCATTTTAACCCTTTTATTTTCGCTTTGTGTTTGCCATTCGCCATTCACCATTCGCCATTCGGCGGCCATCCAAGGAGGATATAAATAATTACAATTTGCCAGCTTGGCCGGCTTGGTGGGGTCGGCTGGTCGGTTGGTTGAATTGCCCGCTCGGTTGCCCATATGCAGATGGACAATTTGAGCCAACAAATTGAATTGAATATGTAAATATAATTGCATGACGACTTGCCTGCCGCACCGACACAGAGTCGGACAAATAGTTGGACAGTTGGGAAGATAGATGAACGGATCGGTTGCTTGCTTCGGGGGCGTTTAAAAACCCATAAATTTGTGGCCTTTAAATGCGGACGACGGCAAGGGGCTCGGCGGGGATTAGCGCTAAGCGTTTATAAGAATTTCAAATGGCCTTTTATGCTTTCAATATTACGAACTTCCTGTCCCAAAGGCGATCAAGCAAAATTCCCTCCCGTCCACTCGGCCGCAGCGTAATTTTCTGCACGCTCCACTAGACGACGACGACGGCGACGGCGCTGGGCAGGCACAAAAAATGCGCTTTGAGCGGGGGGCTGGCGGTTTGGAATTAGCCGTTAGAATCCAACTGACCGCAAATTGTCAATAATAAAAGTCGAAACGAGATTGGCCAACAAGTGAATTCTGCCGGCCAACGCGGCGCGTTCAACTTCTCCACTCGGTTGAGTTTCTTGCCCATCAACTTGCGCCCACTACTTTGGCTTGCGGGGCGGGGCGGGGTGGAGGGTGGAGTGCTGGTCCCCAGCCTTTCATTAGACGGAGCAGAAGAACCCGAGGAACCAACACCAAACCTTTGGCCGGGTAATCTCAGCCAGCTTATCTTTTTGTTGGCCTGGTTAACCGTTCAATTGATGGGCCCGTCGACTCGGCGAGCTCCTCCCCGGACTTTGAGGTCTTTATTGCAGTTTTAGAACTCACAAAGATTTGGGAAGAAAGACGATTATTTTAAGATTGAGAGCCCCCAACTAGGAGTTGAGGGTTCTAGTATTTGCCCGGGGAAATTAAGGCTTTATGTTTTAGCTCAGTAAAATTCTTTCCTTGGTTTTGAGGCTTGAGGATTCTTAGAATTTCTCGGAGAACTTTAGGCTTTCAATGTTGGCTAGAACAAAATTCCCTCTTCTTAGATTTGAGGTCTGAGGATTCTTGTATCTTTTGTGGGGGAATTTTACGCTTTAAGTTTTGACTCAAAATAGATTCCTTTCTCCTGGGTTTGAGGCCAAAGATTCTTGATTTTTGTTGTGTAATTTTAGGATTTTTATATCGGCTAGGAAAAGATGCCTTGGCTTACAGAAATATTCCTTCCTCCTTAGTTTGAGGCCAAAGATTCTTGGATCTTTTTGGGGAATTTCAGGCTTTCAATTTCGGCTAGAAAAAGATTCGTTCTTCTTGGACTTTCTCAGGGAATTTTCGGCTTTTAATCTTGTCTGAAAAAAGATTCCTTCTTCTGTTCATTGAGGCCTGAGGATTATTTAATTCTCGTGTCTTAAAATCTTTAAGTTTTGGCTGGGAAGCTTAAAAAGTTTTTCTGATTTCAAACTGAAAATATCCGAACAAAGCACTTCCACCTTAGGAATTCTGGATTCAATTTTATTGCTAAATATTCTTGCCCAATCTCCGCGTTAGCAAGGAACTTCTTCCTAGACTTCTTGCCTTCTGAAAAGTACCCAAATTGTCTCCTTGATTCGATCGCTTTATCCAGTGGCCCTCGTGGACTTCCAATCGATCGTCGCCTTGCCCAGTGGATCTGCTGATCGTGAGGCGCTCTTGTCTTTTGCCCGCCGATGACCTTTCCGATCTGAGATCAGTGATGGTTAGTGGCCATCCACCGCCTCTCCCTTCAGTCCTCCTTTCGTTAGCTGGGGGGACTCTTCAAGGACTCTGCTCGCGGTCGTGATCGTTGTCGTCATTGTTATGGTGATCGTTAGTCATTAGCCTTTTAGGTTTTGATGGGCGCCGATTGAATCGCCGCTGAGCACATTCAGGCTTCCTTTGGCTCCGTCGGCGCAGGAAATAAGCGTTTTTTTCTAATGGCTGTCAACGCTGTCAGCCAGCCAGCCACCGGCTTTCAAGGCTCTCCACTAAACGTTCGCTTTCCTTATCTTTTGCCATCTCCTACAGATGATTGGGAGCAGGAAGAGCGCACACACACAACTGGCCAGCCTCGGCCTCTGGGCCCTGGCCGCCCTCTTGATTGCCGGCCAGCCCAGCGGCACATCCGCTCGCATGGCCTTCGAGAAGCTAACAGACTTCGATTTCGCCGGCACCACCTACTACAGCGTGAAGAACCTTTCCCTCTACGAATGCCAGGGCTGGTGCCGCGAGGAGGCCGACTGCCAGGCAGCCGCCTTCAGCTTCGTGGTCAACCCATTGTCGCCCTCCCAGGAGACCCACTGCCAGCTGCAGAACGACTCATCGGCGGCCAACCCCTCGGCGGCCCCCCAAAGATCCGCCAACATGTACTACATGGTGAAGCTGCAGCTCCGCAGCGAGAACGTCTGCCACCGCCCCTGGTCCTTTGAGCGCGTGCCCAACAAAATCATCCGCGGCCTGGACAATGCGCTCATCTACACCAGCACCAAGGAGGCCTGCCTGTCGGCCTGCCTCAACGAGAAGCGCTTCATTTGCCGCTCGGTCGAGTACGACTACAACAATATGAAGTGTGTGCTCAGCGACTCGGACCGGCGCAGCTCTGGCCAATTTGTCCAGCTGGTGGATGCCCAGGGCACGGACTACTTCGAGAATCTCTGCCTGAAACCCGCCCAGGCCTGCAAGAACAACCGCTCCTTTGCCAATGCCCGCATGGGAGTCTCCGAGGAGAAGGTGGCCCAGTACGTGGGCCTGCATTATTACACGGACAAGGAGCTGCAGGTGACCTCGGAGTCGGCCTGCCGTCTGGCCTGTGAGATCGAATCGGAGTTCCTGTGCCGCTCCTTCTTGTATTTGGGTCAGCCCCAGGGGGCCCAGTACAACTGCCGTTTGTATCATTTGGACCACAAGACTCTGCCGGATGGCCCTTCGACTTATTTGAATCATGAGCGCCCGCTGATTGATCATGGCGAGCCGATTGGCCAGTACTTTGAGAATCAATGCGAGAAGTCGCCTGGCTCTCCCCCTGGCACTCTCGACAAAATCGACACGCTGCCCGTGAGCCTGGACACCATCGAGGATCCCAATCTCACCAACCTCACCCGCAATGATGTCAACTGCGACAAGACCGGCACCTGCTATGATGGTAAGTAGAGAGAGAAAGAGTCTCTCAAACTTTACTTATGCTGCTTTGTTTTGTAGTTTCCGTGCACTGCAAGGACACTCGCATTGCCGTGCAGGTGCGCACTAATAAGCCCTTCAACGGCCGCATCTACGCCCTGGGACGCTCGGAGACCTGCAACATCGACGTGATCAACTCGGATGCCTTCCGCCTGGACCTCACCATGGCCGGCCAGGACTGCAACACCCAGAGTGTGGTAAGCCCACGAAAACGCACCAGGAAAACAGTTTTTAGACTCACTTTCCATGTCCTTTAGACCGGCGTCTACTCGAACACGGTGGTCCTGCAGCACCACAGCGTGGTGATGACCAAGGCCGACAAAATCTACAAGGTGAAATGCACGTATGACATGAGCTCGAAGAATATTACGTTTGGCATGATGCCGATCCGGGACCCGGAGATGATCCACATCAACTCGTCGCCGGAGGCCCCTCCGCCAAGGATTCGCATTCTGGACACCCGCCAGCGGGAGGTGGAGACTGTGCGCATTGGCGATCGCCTGAACTTCCGCATCGAGATCCCCGAAGACAGTGAGTATTGGTTGGAGGGGAAGCTGGGATTTGAGTTTTGGTATTGATCGTTGTAGCCTCGGTTTCAGCTCCGTACGGCATCTTTGCCCGCTCGTGCGTGGCCATGGCCAAGGATGCGCGCACTAGTTTCAAGATCATCGACGACGACGGCTGCCCCACCGACCCCACGATTTTCCCGGGCTTCACGGCCGACGGCAATGCCTTGCAGTCGACCTACGAGGCCTTCCGCTTCACCGAGAGCTATGGTGTGATTTTCCAGTGCAATGTGAAATACTGTCTGGGTCCTTGCGAGCCAGCTGTGTGTGAATGGAACATGGAGTCCTTTGAATCTCTGGGCAGAAGGCGTCGTCGTTCTATCGAAAGGTAAGAAGGTGGTAAAGAGGGAAATTTAAGCACATGTTTAATTGTTTTCGGTTTGACAGCAATGAGACCAAGAGCGAGGATGATATGAACATTTCTCAGGAGATTCTGGTCCTGGACTTTGGTGATGAGAAGCGCGAATTCTTCAAGGCCGATCCCAGCACAGACTTTGCCAAAGGTAAGCTTAAATTTGTGCCCTTAATTGACCCGCAGTTCCTACAAATTCCTTTTTGTTTTGCAGACAAGACTGTCACCATCATCGAGCCGTGCCCGACCAAGACCTCGGTCCTGGCCCTGGCCGTCACCTGCGCCTTAATGATCCTGCTTTATATCTCCACTTTGTTCTGCTATTACATGAAAAAATGGATGCAGCCGCACAAAATCGTAGCATAAGTTTAGGCAGCGAAGTAAAAAGCAATGCGAACATCACGAACATCAAGAAGAAAAGAAAAAAACAGAAAACAATACAACACCCACACACACACACACACGTCTCTCTCGCTCTCACTCACTCTCTCTCTCTGTCTCACTTGCCATCTGTCCCTTTCGCCCACACACACACACACGCACATTCATCCCGGGATGAGTGCAGTAGGCATAGAGAATTCATAGTCTGGGGATGTAGGGCCCCCGGCAATTATCTGCAATATAAAGCCGACTTCAGAGACACCCACACACTCACACACACACAGTCGTATATTTTTTGTTTTTTTTTTTTTTAAATACAAATTATTTATTTATATTTATTTAGCCTTAGAAAGTGAAAGTAAATTTACGCAACTCACACAGCGGTAGTGAAATCTAAAGAGCAAAAAAAGGATTAAGAAAAAGGCGCAGAACCTTTTTTAAATATAAAGGATTTTTTTTGTGTTTAGTAAGGAAATCATCATTTACCCATATTTCATATATGCGAATATTTTATTTTAGAAGACGAAAACGAAAATTTAATCGAATTGAAGTTGAACTCGACGCTCGCACTTTCTATAAAGTTGCGAAAGGAATCACAAAATATCATTGTAACCACAAGAATCTAATCCCGCGCAAACGGAGCGAGAAAGACTTCCGATCTCCTCCGGATTCGCTTTTGCAACTTCTATAGAGACTTCGGCGTCCGACGCACACTCGCCCACTCACACACACACAACACACACACACTCTCGCACATTTAACTTATTTCCTCACCAGCCCCACTCATATTTTAATTTATTCTCGCAAAACTTACAGACAAAAACAAACAAAAAAAATTAAAAGTAATAAATTGCAAAACGAGAAAAACAAGTAGACGAAAACCGAAAGCAAGTAAGGAAATTTCATGATAAAAATCTTATATATGAAATTGTGCTTAATTGTATTGCATTTATTTAATTTAAATTTATTTATGATAATAAAGAAAAATAATACAAATAATTTCACGCCACGCAGACATTTATTGGTGGATAAAGGGAATTCAAGAGTCGGACAGACAGTCAGACACTTGGGCAGACAAATGGGGAAACTGATACACCAACAGATGGGAGACGGGCAGATGAACGAATAGTCCGAATAAAGACGGTCGGTCATATCGGCAGACAGAACGACAAAGAGATACATCGACAGATGGACATTTAGACAGACGGGCAGTCGGTCACCTAAAAACACAAATGTGGCGCCATCTAGCAGGCATTCAGCGCAACTTGTTATGTGATAGGCAACACTTTTTGCACAAGATTAAAAATTTGCCCCTGTGTGATAGGCAACACTTTTTTTTTGGGCCGCAATCTGGACCACCAAAATTTGCAAAAATTTCCAACGCCTATATCTCGAAAACCAAGCAAGCTAGGTCAAAGGTCAAATATGTTTTGGAAAGGTCTAAACTTTAACTACAATCCCCAACTATAATAATTCGCCTAACTGCAGCCATAAGGCGGGAATCGATTATTGGCGATTACAGCCAAAGGACATGAGATACGCATATGCAAAGGACCTTATATGAAGAATAACGGTGAGCAGGACCTATAGAAACAATCCGTTTCAAAATCGGTCAAACGGTTCTCGAGATATTTCGATTTGAAAAAAATCCCAACACCGACCCCCAAAGTTTGCAAAAATTTCAAATGCCTATATCTCGAGAACCGCTGCACCGATTTTAAAACGAATGGTCTTTATAGGTGCTGCTTAGCGTTATTTTTCATATGAGGTCCTTCGCGCATGCTTTGCTCATGTCCTTCGTCCGTAATCGCCAATAATAGATTCTCGCCTTATGGCTGCAGTTAGACGAATTCTGATAGTTGGGCATTGTTGATGACCTTTTGACCTTTCATAAACATATTTGACCTTTGACCTCTCTTGTTTAGTTTCTGAGATATAAGCAGCAGAAGGTCGCAATTTTCAAACGATCATAACTCTTTAACCAATCATGATAGGTCAAAGGTCATGTACATGTTTTTTAAAGGTCAGATAGTAAGCTTTAATTGTGCATCATTACTTTTTCAAAAGGTCAAGCGGTTACCGAGATATGAGCAACCAAAAATCGCCATCTTTAACCTATCATATCTCAGTAACTAAGCACCGTAGGTCAAAGGTCATGTACATGTTTTAGAAAGGTGAGATTGTAAGCTTTAATTGTGCATTATTACTTTTTGAAAAGGTGTTAAGGAAAAGAAGAAAAGTACAAAAATCACTTTTAAGGACGAAGGATATGAATTTGGGATTCAAATGGACCTCATTCTAAGGATCGTTTTACAGGAAACTCCTAGCCATAATCCGTTTGAAAGTCGGTCCAGCGGTTACCGAGATATGGACGATTAAAATCAGCACTCATCATATCTCAGAAACTAATCAAGAAAGGTCAAAGGTCAAATAGGTCAAAAGAAAGAATAAGAAAAGGAAGAAACAATCCGTTTCAAAATCGGTTGAGTGGTTCTCGAGATAATCCAATTTGAAAAAAAAAATCCCAAAACGGACCCCCAAAATTTGGCAAACCTTTTTATCCCGAGACAGTCGGACAGATCGACAGACAGACGGACAGGCATTCGAGAAGCTATACCAAAACATTTTAAGGAAACTAGAAAATAACCAAGTTGGCCTTGAAATTCCATCGACTGTGGGGAAATCCTTTTTTTTCCGAACCAAGTTGGCTTTGAAGTGCTGTCAGGAATATAAGTACCAATTCAGGAGCTAGAAAAGTTCAGTATAAATCCAAACTCCATAGAACACACATCTCTCTGAGAAGTATAAAACACAAAGTCGAATATTTCAAACAACACAAAAACAAAACGAAACCGAATTCAATCGACAAAAGTCAAACACATTTGAAATATAAAGCAGACAACATGAACTACGTGATTATGGAACATGTGGAGAGGACTCCCAGGATACCCCTGCACCTGCGCGACCTGCCCTACTACAACATAGACTTCGACGCGGACCCCCTCCCCGAATGGGTAAGAGATCTGAAGTTATAGTCCGAGGACTTTATAAAGTGGTGGGGTGCTTTCAGGTCCCAGCGGATATGCTGCGTTACGAACTCGTGAATTGTTTCTACGACAGGGACGACGTGTACGACGCGCGGGTGCGAGGATTCTAGCACCGCATGGAGCAGGAGAGTCGGTCGGCTGCTCTCCTGCTCGGCGCTCAAAGAACCAAGCCGACCCCACACACTGCCAATTCACACAAGCCCCAGGATACGACAGTTGAAATGCCCAGACAGAGACCACGAAACACCCAACCATCGTCAAATCCCAGCAAAGACTAAATGATCCTGATCTCGAGCACACTCATCGGTGGACCGCACAGGACACCAGTGTTGTTGCAAACAGGACAATCACCGGATGTACAACCCCCAGCTATGACACCGTGGCCCAGTGAAGGACACTCTGGGCCACACACCGATCAATGTATATAAGCCGTTTGTTTTGGTCCCACTACACTCGATTTAAGATTTCTACAAGAGTCCAAGGAATGTTTCCACTAAATTTCAAGTGAAAATAAAATTAATCAGGAAATGTATTCATCGAATTTAAATGGGTGGAGGATAAGCAAAGGATCTGAGGTGGGGGGTAGAAGTGAAAGACACTCAAGTTGGACACTTGGGCAGTCGGACACAACGACTAGAAGAGGGACAGACGGAGACGTGAACAGGACAGATAGACAGACAGATGGACAGATAAATGAATGGGCAGTTGGACTCATCAACAGACGGTCAGATGGGCAGATTAGTAGAGAGACAGTTGGACACATCAAGAGACGGGCAGATGGGTAGATAAATGGACGGATAGTTGGTCGCATCAACAGACGGACGGGCGTAGATGGATAGATAAATAGATGGACAGTTGGGTAAATCAACAGACGGACAGATGGATAGACAGTCGGACACATCGCCAGACATGGTGATGGGCAGATAAATGGACAGACAGCTGAACACATCAACAGACGGGCAGATGAGTGGACGCCTAGCTGGACACATCAACAGAGGGACACTTGGACAGATAAATGGATGGGCAGTTGGACATATTAAAAGACGGACAAATGGGCAGATGATAGACAATCTGGCCTATTGACAGAAGAGGACATGGTGAGCATTACGCATGGATAGATGGTTACTTGGGCAGACAGTTGGGCACAGACAGACAGCTAAACAGGCAGACAGTCGGACACAACAAGCGGACAAATGGATAGATAAATAGATGAGCAATCGGGCACATTGAGAGAAGGACTCAAGGCGCATGGACAGTTTGACAATTGGGGAGACAGTCGGGCACATCGATGGATGCACAGACGCCTGGGCATATGGGCAGGAGTGCGGATTGCTGGACAATTAGATAAACCTCAGCACAGAAGACAGTCGTATACATTGTCAAACGGGCAGACAGACAGAGTGGACGGCAGACAGAAGAGCAGTCAGGCAGGGGAGAAGTGGGACTTCTGCACAGTTGCGGAGTTGGTGAGTAAGACAAATTATCAGATGGCTGCTTCGGGAAGTAAGAGAAAGTGCTCCGAATGGATCCTCTGTGGGGACATTTGAAGACCGAATTTCGAATTCGTTTTCGGGTTCGTTCCTTTCCTAGGAACCTTGAGTCCCTCCTCTCTCTCCCAAGTAGTGGGTCCCTTTACTTTGGCCGCTCCTCGCTTACGTAAAAAAGTCTCGTTTTTTATTGTCATTAAAAATTACGATGCTTGTTGGTTGGTAGATGGGAGTTTGCGGTAGCGCGAGAAGGACGCTAACCAGTTGCACACAATGGACTTAAATCTAAAAAATCCTAAGACGAAGGGTAATACAAAATCGACTGGGTCATCTGAGTTTGATGGCCTGAACCTGCCCCTGCCCATGGTCGGGCACCAGCGACTTCACAGAGCCCACGCAGGTCTGCTTGAGCGACTTGTTGGCCGGCCGCTTGCTGCACTCGTCGAAGTAGCACTTCTCCACGTTGTGGAGGAACTCGATCAGCAACTTGGCATCCGCCCCATTCGGGCCGGCGTAGTACTCGCATTCGTAGCTGGACTGCTTCAGGTCGCGGACGCAGCAGTCGAGGAACTCCGAGTTGGCCGAGTACCAGTCGTTGTGCCGCTCGAGCGGAATGCCCAGGCGAGTGCGCACCACGCCGGTGAGCCAGGTGTCGTCGATCCAGAAGATGGGAGTGCGCTGGGCCTCGG
>JBAMCP010001167.1:0-26800 GCA_037075105.1 Lissocephala sabroskyi | reverse complement strand
ACTGCAAGATCTCCCTTCCCACACACACACACACACACACACGCGCACACGAATGCAGAAACAGACACTCAGTCATGTCTGTTGGCTTTACGGTTTCATCCGCCCCCCGCCCCGCCCCCGGGCTCCTGTTTTCAGTGTTGCAAGTGGAGTGCAAATATTTGAGCGGCCCAGAAACCGAGAAAAAAGCATAAAAAAACGAAACGAAAAATTCAAAAAAACAAGTTTCTCTATATTTATAATTGAATTAACCAATTCTGTGTGTGTGCCATTGGCGGGCGGTTAACCAGATTTCGAGGTTTCTCAGCCACCCCAACCCCCACCCCACTCCACCCTGTCGTTTGTTATCGGGCGGAGCAAACAAGCTCAGATAAACAGCGAGCGCCCTGTCTGCGGCCCTGTCTCTTTCACTCTTTAGGGGAGGGAAGGGTGGCAACCCCACGCGCTAATTTTTATAATTCCGCTGATAAAGTGAGCAATTTGAAATCAGCGTTTTAATCGCTTTTGTTGTGCTTTTGAATGATGTCATTTTAATGGTCAAAACATGTGGCCAAATCGGTGGCTCTTTTTTTTGGCCCGATCTTGTGTGTGGGACGATGTCCAAAAAATAGACAAATTTGAATGACGCACGAAGCGGCCGCTAAACGTTTATCGGTTTACCAACACTGCGCCCTCACCCCCGCCCAGTGGCGCCTGCGTCGGCGCGACGCCCTCCATTCAATGCGAAATGAGTAATTCAGCTGAGCTTGGGCCAAGGGGGCTGCGGGGGGGATTTACGATGCCGGCTGTGTGCAGGGTTGTATTTTTTGTGGTAATATCGATATTTTCGCTAGGATCGCTAGGCCAACACAAACAGCTGATCGCACATTTATCGCTTAAACGATAACAAAACCAAATTCTTTTCTTTAACTTTGCCCGCTTCGCAAACAGCTTTTCAAAAATGAACTAAACAAGCGACAAAAAAACAAATTGTTTTATATTTTGTTTAACTCTTATTGCTGGTGTTGTTAATGGTTACCGTTTTCGCAACAACAACAACAACAACAACGACGACAAGCCAAAGGATTTCACAAATTTCGAAATGATTAAATTAAAATCATTATTCCGCAGAGGCCAGGGCAACTCGAGCTCGGCCTCATCGAATTCATCCCACAAGCAGCAGCATTCGAACAACAATCGCCAGAAGTCCCAGTCCAGCACTTCGCTCAACACCGCCCACGACCAGCAGCAACAGCAGCAGGCCGCGCCAACAGCAGCAGCAACAAAATTCTATGCCAACGAGCCGGCCAGCTACGAGCGCGGCGTTGATGTGGGCGACGAGGATGCCTTGCTATTGACAGCCGCCCAGCAGCAACAACGACGCCTGCAGCAACAGCAACAACAGCAGCAGCAGCAACAGAGCAACACTTTGCCCCAAAAGAAATCCAAGTTAAAAGGACAAAAGCAGCCCAAGCAATTGCCGCCGCCACAGCCCCAGCAGCAACCGCGTCAAGTGACCGCCAGCAATGCTGGGCCGATGACGTCGCTTGCGGTCACGCCGAATCCCCCCAGCAGCGGCAGCAGTCCGGCCAACAACAACAACCTCAACCATCACAGCAACAGCAGCAGCCACAACAACAACAACAGCAGCAGCAACAGCCACGCATTGGCCGCCTTCCAAGATGGTGCAACGGCCGCCGCTGCCGCTGCTGCTGCCGCAGCCGGCCTGGCCGATTGCAAGGACTTTTACCAGCAATTAGCCGGCGGCAGCAATGCGGCTGCTGGTGGTTCCAATGCAGCCAACGGGGCCTTTCCAGCGGCCGCAGCGGCCGTGGCTGTGGCTGCCGTGGCTGCCAGCAGCTACCAGCAACAACAGCAGCAGCAACAGCAGCAACAACAGCAGCAACAACAGCAACAACTCTTAGAGGTGAGCCGCCAAAGTATCCAAACTGTTTAGCCTTTAAACTGTTTTTGCTTTTTGTTCTCAGGCTAATCACAAAATGCAGGAACTTCACAGTCAACTGGAGCGCACAAAGCGCGAGCAACTGCAACTGGAGACGCGCATAGACGAACTGCTTCCCTATCAGGGCGAAGTGGGCCAGCTGAAGGCCGAGCTGGCGAAACTGCAGGTAGCTAAGAGACGCGCCGAGCCGCCGATCTGACGATCCGTCTGTCTGCCAATTGATTGACATTCGATATGCGGCTGTTCTATATTAGCTATAAAATCGGTTGAGCGTTTGGCGGGCGGCGCGGGCGACGAAGCCGCACAAACTAACCTGTCGCAATTGCTTGTTGTTTTTGCAGTCTTTGCAGGAGAAAACACAAATCGAAATTGGCAATTTGAAATACGAAAACGAATCTTTGCGCAATCGCTTGCGTGACGTTGTCAACTCGCCACTCTCGGATGCGGAAAAGCATCAGCTCATCCAAGATTCCCAGCGTCTACACAGCTCGGCGCCCGCCTCCATAGCCCTGCCATCCAGCGTAAATAATCCACCTCTTTTATTTATCAAATTCAATTAATTTTGTTCTGTTTGCCTGGCAGTGCAACGAGGGAAACGATGGCACGCCCTGCCTTACGCCCGACTGGGACAAACACTCGTCATCTAGTGAGATTTCAGTAGCCTGTCTGCAGGATAAAATCATCCAAATGGAAGAGACTCACTACTCGACAAACGAAGAGCTCCAGGCCACCTTGCAGGAGCTGGCCGACCTCCAGACCCAACTCAGCGATACTCAGACCGAAAACGAGCGTCTCTCCGAGGAGAAGGACGTGCTCTTCCAGTCGCTCTGCCGCCAGACCGAGAAGCTCAACGAGTCGCGCACCCAAATCACCACACTCCAGGAGCTTCTGCTGCGCGACACCAAACAGGCAGCCGAGGTCACCACCTCCGAGCGGGAGAAGAAGCTTTTGGACTTGATCAAAACCTCGCAGGAGGAACGCGAGGCTGTGCTCATCAAACAGGAGGAACTGAACGCCGAGCTGGCCGACCTGCGCCAGGCCCGCGAGGCCGGCCAGCAGGAGCAGCAGCGGCTGCGGGATCGCAATGCCTTGGTCGACTCCCAGCTGGACGCGGCCCAGGCCGAGCGCAAGCAGACCGAAGCGGAGCTCTCCCAGGCCCGCGAGGAAATCTCCCAGCGGGCCATTGAGATCAGCCGCCTCACCACTTTGCTGGAGAACGCGCGCTCCAAAATAGAAGAACTCGAGGCCGACCTGGCGCGCGGCGACAAGACCGACCTCAGTGATGTTCTGGATGCCGCGCGCAAGGAGAAAGACGCCTTAGAGGAGCGGGTGGCCGAGCTGCAGGACCAATGCTCCCGCAGCCAGGCCGAGCTGAGGCGCCTGCGCGAGCAGCTGGCCGGGCTCAGCGAGGAGTGCAAGGTGGCCAAGAACAATGCCAAATGCGCGGTCTCCCATCTCGAGTACCGCCTGGAGCAGCTGCAGTCCGAGAAGGACAAGCTGGCCGGCGACTGGCAGTCACTCGAAGAGCGCGTGGCCGAGCTGCAGGTCCAGTGCAAGTGCCACCAGGAGGACAAGGCCCAGCTGCAAACGCTGCTCAGCGAAACGCAGCGCCACCTGAGCCAAGTGCAAATGCAGCTGAGCGAGGCCGAGACGCGGCTGGAGAAGGAGAGCCAGCTGAGGCGGCTGGAGGCCGAGGAGTGGCAGCAGTTCCAGGCCGACTTGCTCATGACCGTGCGAGTGGCCAATGATTTTAAGACTGAGGCGCTGACTGCCCGCGAGCAGCTCGTCGTGGACAACAAGAGCCAAAAGGAGAAGATCCGCCTGCTCGAGCAGCAGCTCGACAAGCTCACCAAGCAGCGTAAGCCTGAAATTGTCTTTACTTTTGTTTGACTTTACTTGAAGTTTGCTTGATGTCCTGGCAGAGCTGCAGCAAACGGAGACCCAGCAGTCGGTGCTGTCGACGGTGCAGCAGGAAATGGCCTCGCGCCGCAGCAAGCTCAACTTCAACCGCCAGGACTCGCGGCTCTCCGTCAAGACGCTCATCGAGAGCATCGAGAACAACAAGGCGGTAAATCAAATATCCTTGAAATTAGCTGTCCTGTTTTCTAATTTCTGTCTAACAACAGCAAGGCAAAGCGGACGAGGCCGAGTCGCATTACAGCTCCACCTCCAGCCTGAACAGCGGGACCCCCGAGCTGGGCCACACGCCCATAATCCTGCCCGCCTCGGCCGACTGGCCGGAGAGTGTAAGCCGAATCCTCGAAGCCTTTTTGCATTTACTTATTGTGTATTCCTTGTTAGTTGCGTGCCCCGCCCGCTAATCCAACCAAAGTCATTTTGCCCTTCAAGGAGGCGGCCGCCCAGCAGCAGCAGCAGCCCCAGCAGCCGCCCAGCTCCCAGGCCAGCAGCCTGGCCAGCTCGCCGGCCGTAGGGCCCAACTCCTCGAGCCTGCAATTCGCCAATGTCTCAAAGTCCTTTATCAGCGGTAAATCTACCAAATTACCAGTACTTCAAATGCTTCATTGATTTGTTTTTGGTGTCTCAGGCGAGCGCAAGGATCCGCTGAATATGCTGGCCAAGAACGGCGGCTCGAAGCGCAACGCTTTGCTGAAGTGGTGCCAGAATAAGACCGTCGGCTACCGCAACATCGACATCACCAACTTCAGCTCCTCGTGGAACGATGGCCTCGCCTTCTGCGCCATCCTGCATTCCTATCTGCCCGATCGGATTCCCTACGACACCCTCAGTCCGGCCAACAAGCGGCGCAACTTTTCTCTGGCCTTCGAGGCCGCCGAATCCGTCGGCATAGGCACCACTTTGGTAGGTCCTTCAGCTCCCCCCCAAGGATCTAGATTTGTAATATTTCTTTTGTTCCTTCGCAGAACATCAACGACATGTGCCAGATCGAGCGGCCGGACTGGACCCAAGTCATGTCCTATGTGACGGCCATTTACAAGTATTTCGAGACGTAGGCGGCCACCCACCCACACACACCCACACACACTCCCCCACACACACACACACACCTCTGTAAATTTGTACTCACCCGCCTCGTCTGCTCGACTGCGTTTAGTATTTTTTTTTTTATCTACGCTGGTGACTGAGTATCCAGGACATTCTGTGTGTGTCCTTTTAAAATGTGCGATTTTTTGTTGCAATTTCTTTTCTAATTTTTTTTTTTTTTTTGTTTTTGTACTCTTAAGATCAACAGCAGCGGCAGGACGACGATAAAAAGGAGGTGGCTTAAATGTTTATGCTGATTTCAGAGTTTATTTTATATACTTAGCAATACGCGTAGGACAGGATTTTAGATATTAGGCGCACGATATTCGCTACGCATGCCACTGAAAAAAAAACAAAACGTAAACCGGGAAAGGATCACATCAAATGGACCGATTAGCTTTAGCTTAATTTATTTATCACCTTGTAATCTTAACAAATCTCCCAATTTGATCAAATCCCACACACACACACCAAACACACACCACAACAACAACAACAACACAACAACAAAACGTATTTTTTATAAACTTAACGTGAGAAATAAACTACAACAAATATCGAACTTCGAATGGACAATTTACGCAGCTGCGGAACGAAGGATTGGTGGTGTTTATTAATTTACCCTTACCCTTACCCTAAGGTTGCTTAAGGTTTTAAGTTCCTGGAAACGTTGAACTGCCTGGCGGATAGGCTTGCCGGTGTTAGCTAATTTGTTATCTAATTTACCCTTATTACTGTTACCCTTACCCTAAGTTTGCTTTAGTTCCTGGAAACGTTGAACTGCCTGGAGGATGGGCTGTGTCTTTCTGTAGGATATTCGGAGAGGCTTGTTGGTGTATTTAGTTTATTATTTTATGTACCCTTATTACTGTTACCCTTACCCTAAGTTTACTTAAGGTTTTTAGTTCCTGGAAGTGCTGAATTGCCTTGAGGATGATTGGGTCGGGTTATTCTGTAGGATTCGCTATTCAGAGAGGCTTGCTGGCCGGTATTACTTGATGTATGAATTAATTTACCCATATTACCCTTATCCTTACTCTTACCCATAGCTTACTAAAGATTTTCCGTTCCTTTTTAAGGTCACTGGGAAGGTGGACTTGTCTGGAGGATGGACAGCTGCTTTCTGTAGGATAATCTGAGGGTCTTGAAGGTGTTACCTTATTTTCCTTTATTACCCTTACCCTTATTCTTTCCGTAACTTATCTAATGGTTTCACTTTCTATTTAAGGACCCTGGGAATGCGGATTAGTCTGGACGATGGACAGTGTCTATCTGTAGGATAATCTGAGAGGCTTTCTGGCTTTACCTAATTAATTAATTTGTGCGGACGGCGGACAAGCAGACAGACAGCCGAATAGTCAGGCCGACAGATGGGCAGTTGGACTGACGGACAGACTCACAAACAGACGCAAAGTCCGTCTGTTTGTCTGTCTTTGCACGACCAATCTGTCCGTCTGTCTGTCTGTCGTCATTCTATGAGTCTGGCTTGTTGTCCAGCTGTATCCATTTGGCTGTCCGTCCGTCCAATTCACTGCTGTCTTGCCTTCAAGTTTTAATTTTAACTTCACTCTGTCTGTCTGTTTGTCCATCTGTTTTTCTTGTTGTTCGTCGGCTCCGCCCGTCTGCCCGCCTGTACGATTATTTGTCCATACCTCTGTCCGTCTTTTCTGTCCATCTCTTTGTCCCACTGTCTGACCGTCTGTTTGTCTCTTCGTCTTTTCGCTCATCTATGAATTTGTACAACTTTCTGTTTCCCCCATTTGCGCCTGCCTGCCTGTATGTCTATTTTTCTGTCCGTCTTTCTGTCTATCCGACCGTCTGCATGGTTGTTTGTCCCCCCGTCCCCCCCATTTGGCTGCCGGTCCGCGTAGCTCACCAGCTTGGCACTCGCGATCTGAGAGAAAAGCTCTCTTCTCTCGCGAAAGCTCCAAAGCTCGGCTCGATCGAGGGCCCCCAAATTGTATATAAGGGCGGCGGCTGGAGGCTGGCGGCACTTTTTCGCGACCGAAAAGTGCAAGTCATGTTGTTTTTCTCTTTTTTTTCCATTACAACTGCGCAATTGCAGTTTTTGCGTGGGCGCCCGCGCGTGCGGTTGTGAAATATTAAATGAATTCTAATTCACAAATTTAAACGGGCAAGCGCGCGACTTCTAATTAAACAAAACTAAACATTAGAAATCAAATCATTGAAAATCAATGTAAGTGCTAGCAAATAAGATTCATATGGGAAAGATTAAATAAGTGGATGAATTCCTGGCTACAACTTTCAATGTTCATGGTCGGATCATTCGACTGATTAGCAGCAGTTGTATAGAAATTACCCTCACCCTTACCCTTTCTCTCAGCTCCCTCTACTCCTAAATTGTCTTTGCAAATTTTATACTGTCTTCGGGATGGGCAGGGCTTTTCTATAGGTTATTCAAAAAGCTTTTCCGGTCTTTACCTTTTACCCTTACCCTTCCCCCTGCCTTAGGCTTGGCTTACTAAATTCATAAACTCTTTCTAAGAATTTTCAAAGATATTTTACCATTTATTTTGTCATTATTTTAAACCATTAAATGGCCTTGTGTATAAATCTAAAAATGGGATTATCTTGGCTCTAACAGGGGCCAAGTTCGGTGGGGGCAATTCAGCAGGAGGAGGCGGTGAATTTGGCAATATCAGAGCCACAGAGGGAAAGCGCGAAGGTGCCAGAAAAATGACAAAGGCAAAAAAAAAAGTCTGAGCAAATGACCGCGGCAGAGTCAAAGGGACAAAATAAACTTAATTTGCATTTTCCAGCGATTAAAAAAAAAACTCACGACTCTCGAAGGTTCCACGCAAAATTCCACAAAAAAAAAAACAAAAACACGCGGCGAAAAAACCGAAGAAGAAGAACCGCAAACACGTTGATGGCCTTGAGTCGTTCAGAGTGCAGGGATGCATTTTCTGAGAAAGGCTAAAAAAATAGCCAGACGCGACGCCATGACCTTGAGGCTGTTTTGCTTTTATTTTTTTTTACTAATTTCACGGGGTTCTGTCAAGCGGTGGGGGTTTTATTTAAAACATATATTATATAATTTATTTAAATTCAATTTAATTTATTTAGAATTAAGCTGAAAATAGTTTGGTGGAGTTTAGGTGAGAAAGGAGGAGCGCGAGGATTTTTCCAAGCTTTGCTAGGGACCTTTAACATTTTCACAGAGGATTCCAAATCCCACCCAAATCCACAAATAATACATTGGAATTATGGGCAGAAAATTGGGTAGTCGTTCTGACAAAAATTCAAAACTTCTCCCCAATAAAAATAAATAAGTAACCAAGTCAATTGGCCTTAAAATTAGCTAGGTAAAAAACAGCGGTTTGATTGTTTTAGCTTTTTTTAGCTGCAAGCAAAAAAGGCTAGAAATTGCGCATCGCCGCTGCGGACTACCGTTCTATGCGATTCTCATGAATTCAGGTGGCTGGTGCTGGTTCAGGGAAATTCCATTGATTCTCCCAACTTCCTTTTTACATTTTTTTTTTTTTTTTTACTTGCCACTTGAGCAATTGCTATTCTATTGAACGGTAAGGCCATCATACCCGTGCCCCGGTTATTTTTTTTTTTTTTTTTTTTTTTTTAAATTTGCAATTTGCAATTGCTCTTTACTGTTACTGGCGCAGTATCCAAATTATTTTCATTGATCTTATATTTTTTCATATTAATTATTTTCTCGAGCAATCGCTATTCGAAATCGCTCGATCTGCCCAGGAAGCCACTGATGGGTCATCAATTACTGGGGCTGCCCAAGCCCCTTAAACTGATTCTTCCAACTTCCAACTTTTTTTTTTTTTTATTATTAATTTGATTCCTTAACCATCGCTATTCAGCATTGGCAAATTAACCCGGCGCTACCAGAGCCCCCAATCCTCTCGAATTGATTCTTCCAACTTTCAACTTATTTTTTTTTTTTAAATTTGATTCCTTTACAATCGCTCTACAGCATTGGCAAATTGTCTCGGGGCTTATCAGCCCCAAAACCTAAATTGGTTCTTCCAACTTGTTTTCTTTTTCTCCTTAAATTCCTTAACCTTTAAGCTTAACCAAATATTAGAATAGCCAGTGGATGGTTTTTTTTTTTACTTATTCCAACCGAAATAGAAATTTTCCCGTCATAAATCACGGAATCCGCGTGCTAAGTTCATTTCAATATACAAAACAAGTCGACTGGACCTTCGGTCAAGACAATGTGGTCCTTCCCCCGCCTGTTCGGGTGGGAGAACTATAAAAATTTTTATCTATAGTTTCCACTTAGCTGGGCACACCCACCCCACCCCTTCCCGGGGTGTGTAAATCATAATGCCCGATGTGTGCACTCATAAATGGGATAAGCGTGGTCCATATGCTGGTGCCGACGTGTCCTGCGGTTAGATGAAGGGATAACGGGAGCGGGCGGCTTGTCAGTTCATCTGGCCGGTCATTTATGGGTCATTTGGCGGGCCCGATTTGAAGAGAGAGACCTCCCAGCCCGGGCAGCCGGTGAACTGAGCTCGCCGACTTCCTGTCATCGTTTAATGGCCGAAGTTTGGCTGCTCTGGCATTTCCGAAATCCTGTTTACTGCCTGTCAACTTATAAACAGTTTTTCGATTTTCCATAAAATCCACTGAAGACCCACACAACAGCCGGCGGCTGGGGGACTCACCGAAAAGGATTAGAATAAAAAATTCCGTGGCATTGGCCGATGACGCACACGTTGCCTTTTGACTTCCTGCCTCACCTCCTCCACTCGACTTCAGGGGTCGGCGGCGCTGTGCCTTTTCCTGGGCTGGGGACACAATGAGCTTTATGGCTTTCCGGTCAATACAATTGAATTGACTGGCCGGCCGCTCCGTCCTTACAAATCAACCAACATGACACGCGCATTGTCCGGCCGTCCACATGAATGGACCGCGTCGCTGTAATTGAGTAGGAAGTTCCAATAAAAAGAACAGACTCATGTGCCCCGGAAAAGAGTGAGGGGATGGGGGAGTTTGTCTTGCAGTTGCCCTGCAATTCATTCGATGGCAGCATCAATTTCGGAGTCATTGGAACGCTCGTTACCGGTACTTCAAGTGGCGGTCATGGAAAATCAGTGGGCAGTGCTTGAGCCAGAAGCCAGGACTTGGACAGTGGGAAGGTTAAGAGTTGGGAGCTCTTGAACATGTTAGCCAGTCCCCAATACAGCCAGATGGCCAGCCGGGAAACCTGGTCAGTTTGCCCCGAATCATTAACCAGTCAATAACCAGCCACCCCCAGGCAAGAGGCCTGTGAGTCGGGTCAGAATCTCCGATGGCCAGGAATTCAATCGGCCAGCCAGGAACCCAGACAGCCAGTCAACCGACCAGGAAGCCAAGAAATCTAAAACTAGCCAGCCAGTCGGAAACTCAAGTAGCCAGGCAGCTAGTCAGGAAAGCAGGCAGCCAGCCAGGAAACCTGGTCACTCAGTCCCGGACCTTTAACCAGGAATCCAGCTGGCTAGGAATTCAATCGACCAGCCAGGAATCCAGGCTCCTAAGAAATCTGGTAATTAGTCAACCAATCGGATTCTCAAGTAGCTAGTCAGCTAATCGGGAATGCAGGCCAGCCGGGAAGTCAGGAAGGCTGTTGGCTAGAAACTCAGGCAGACAGTGAGCCAGTCTGCCAGCCAAGAAGCCAGGCAGTAACCAGCAAGCCATTTAGGAGCCGCGTCAGCTAACCAAACACCAAGTAACCGGCAAGTTAGACAGCCAGGAACCCAGTCAATAAGGAATCCAGGCAGCCAGCTAAGAATTCGGGCAGCGAATCAGGCAAACAGACAACCAGCCAGG
The DNA here is from genome assembly GCA_037075105.1 of Lissocephala sabroskyi. Classification (NCBI taxonomy): domain Eukaryota; kingdom Metazoa; phylum Arthropoda; class Insecta; order Diptera; family Drosophilidae; genus Lissocephala; species Lissocephala sabroskyi. Next base: position 16,053 of record JBAMCP010001167.1, on the reverse strand, counting down.
CAGCCACGTAGAATCAGAAAACCACTGAACTATTTAGGAACCGAGCCAGCTAGCCAGGCCTCTAAGGAACAGACATCCAGTGAGTCAACTAGACGGCCCGACACAGTCAGGCAAGAACCAAGCAGTCAGCAAGGCAGCCAGTTAGCCGTTAGCCGGCCAGGAACCAAGGCAACTAGGAATGCAGGCAGTCAGTCAGGTAACCGGTCAGGAAGCCAAGCGGCCAGGAATTCAACCAGCCAGCGATGCAGCAAACAGCCAGCCTATCAGAGAGCCTGTGATTTTTCCAGATTATTGGCTAAAATTGAAGAAAGATTTGAGCCCACGCGGCTTTTAGAACTTGCAGCAGAAAACTCTATAGTCCGAGCTTGAAAATTGATCTCAGCTTTGAAGGAGTGATATTTTCTGGTATCCAGTAAGCTTAAGGAAGGAAGGAACCTAAAACGAAAGTACGGAGATTAGTAAGGATTGAAAAGAATTGGGCCCAGTTCAGTTGGCGAGTGAGGGAGCGACAAAGAATGGAGTAGCATTTCGGGGAAGGATGCTTGGGTTCAAGCGGAGACCTGAAGGACGGACACACATTTAAAGGCTCCAGCATTTGACAATAACCTTTATAAGCATAATCGAAGGAGTCATTTGGCCCAGGGAGCAGTGAACCATATAAAAAATGCTCCGAAGCTCCAATAGCCGTGAAACCCGCCAGAGACTCCCAGAATTTTTAACCAAACGAAAGGAGGAATCGTTTTGAAAATTATCAGTGTTGCAGCTCCCAATCAGCGAGGAGTCCTCTGAGTTTCCCTGAACTCCTACGCAGTAAATTGAAATCGATTCCCATAAAATTCTTCACCCAACAAGCCCCGTGACAATTCCCCTCCCCAGCGAAAAGAAAAGACGGCCAGGGAAGAGGCCAATAAGCAGCTAATACAAATCAAGTCAAAGGTCAAATTGCCAACCCACCACCAACCTGGACGTCCTCCTCCAGAGCCCGAGAGAGAGAGAGAGAAGACGACTTAGCGAGCGATTGGAAGGGGAAGGTGGAAATCACTTGGCTCGAAATGCCCATGAATGCCAATTCACCCGGGACGATGGGACGGACGCCCCCCGCGGCGGCTGCGCATCCCCCGCCGCCCGCTGCGTGGCAAGGCAACTCAACCAGATTTCAATTTGTGAGGCAAAGGCGTTTATGAGATTTCGTTTCGGCCGTCGTCCTGCGCCTTGACGAGAGCTGTTTGTTGCCTTGAGATTTGTTTGCCTTCGCTGGCTTGCCGGCTTTTATTGTTGTTTTTCTACCGTTTAACACCCACCACCGTCGTCCCTGGTCGCCCCTTCGTCCCTGGTGGCTGTTTGGCTCGCCCTTTCTTTTTTGATGTAATGTGACATGATGGCTTCATCAAAAGCGCATTAAAAACAACAACAACAACGCGCAAAGCCAACAAACAAGGCGAACAACAACGGAGCGTGTAAATCGCTCCAAAGGGGCGTTTATTGGTCCACCAGGAGTGAGTGGGGGTGGGCCGAAGGTGGTCTTGTGTATTCTAAGCCAAAATGAGCCGGAACAAAAGAATGAATCCAAACGAATCGAAGCGGAGGAGGAAGAAAGGCTTGAACCCAAGCGAACCACTCCGAGATGAAAGGAACCGGAGGAATAGGGAATTGAAAGCTCGCTGGACATTTCCCGTCTGCCAGTTGGACTGGGGCGGAGGTGGGATTGTATTAAAACCGAAACGAAGCTAGAGGAAAGGCCTGAACCAAACCGAACCACTCCGAGGCGAAGGGAACCACAGCATCAACCGGGAGTTTAAGGCCCGTCGGTCATTTGGATTGAGGCGGAGGTGGGAATCCAAACGGAGCCAGAGGAAAGGCTTGAACCCAACCGAGTCACTCCGAGGCGAAGGGAACCACAGCATCAACCGGGAGTTTAAGGGCCGTCGGGCACTTTCCGTTGGTCATTTGGATTGAGGCGGAGGTGGGAGTGTATAAGAATTGAAACGGAGCTGGAACAAAAGCCTGAGCTCAACAGAACCACTCCGAACCGCAGAATCGACTGGGAATTAAAATACCGCCGAACATGTCCCGTCTGTCAGTAGGACTGAGACGGAGGTGGGAGTATTTGTCCAAGGAAATTGAAGCCGGAACAAAAGCCTGAACCCATCCGAAGCCATCTGAACCACTCTGAGCCCGCGCCGCCGCATCGACGGAGAATTAAAAGCCCACAGGAGGCTTTCCGTCGGTCAGCTCATAAATTTGCCAATTTACCATCATTCAAATTGCCTGAAAAAGGAGAAAGGAAGAAAATAAAAAGACAAGAAAAATTAGAACAGGAGGCATAAAGCCAAAGGAAAATGGCCGACGCGGCGTCTCTTCGCTGGATGAATTATGAGTTCCTGGGTAGGAAAAATAATTACCGTCCCGTAGTTGAGCCCCACGGACCGGCAAGGATATTACAGGCCAATGCACTTTACACACGAGTGTCCCAGTGTCCTGCGTCTCCCCCCCACCCAGCCAGCTTGGCTGGCGCAAAAGGATTCAGGCCATTAAGTTCCGGAACTAAGTTGATAACCAGACAACAACAGGAGCAGCGGCGGCGGCAGCAACATGTCCTGCGCCCGGATAGAAAACGTGAATGGGAACGAATGCCAGGATAATTGGCAGCAAGTGAGGCATCCAAAAAAATATAAAACAAATCCAGCCAGTGACCCCCACCAGTTGGGGTGGGTGGATTGCCGGGTCGAGCATATGCAAAAGGATGAAAATCCTGCGTAAAGTTGATTACATTTGGTATCATTCCGCTTGGTTTGGGCCAGGATAGGTGGGAGTCCTGGCGACAACGAAATGCTCTACTCAAAGGCCACGAGAAACTGGAATCACTCAGCCTACAGGGCAAGTTTTGGGGATCTTTTTTTTAAAGCCTTCAATGGGAGGATCTTTGAGGGGAAATCTTTTCAAAAATGATGAGAGATTTAAGTTCCCAAGATTCCCTCTTATTTTCCTTTCTTCCTGGGTAATTTGAATCCTCTGCTTCGAAATTGAACTCTTCTAAGTTTTCTCGACTTTCGCTCTCAAATAGATTGAGGGAAAAGTTGCGTCAATAATTCGTCCGTTTGGCATCGTTCGGTCGCCAGGACATGCCAACAATTGCTGAGGAAAACTCAAGCCGAAAGTCCAACCAACTTTCTGTCTGTCCATTCAAATCGAACGCAGAAAAATAACAAATTTTCCTACCCAAAAAAACAGACATTACAGGACATCCCCCCTGCCCCTTGCGTGGGTCAGTCGGTTGGACGGAAAATAAATAAAATTTCGTCCGTCAACACGAATTAGCCAACCCTTCCGTTTGGAGTTCATAAATCACAAAATTAACCCGGCAATCAGCTGGCCAGAAGGATCACAAACGAGAGGCTGGGGCAAGGAAACGGAAACGTACACAAAGTCGCCCCCCGCCCCCTCCCACGCATTTAAAATCTCATTTCAAGGGGGTGGGGGGGATTCGAGTGGGTGATTTTAAAATATCCATTTTGCGGGTGAAAAATTCGGTTGGCGATTTTAAAATGCCGCCGAAAACTTGAAGAACGCGAAAAAGGCGACGGGACGGGGGGTTTTTTTTTGTGCGCCGCCAGCCATTTCCGTTTCCTGTCGAAAGGATTCAGCAGCCGACCGGACTGGCTGGCTGGTGGCTCGGTTATTGTCGGTTGGGTTTTCACGTTTCATTTAGCAAACGATTTCATTAGTTAAAAAGCCAAAAAGGACGCGACGCCGAAGCCGACGAGGGTGGCCAGCCATCCGATTGACGACGCGGCGGCGTCCTTGTTCCGACGGATTGGATTCCTTTGTCGACCCTCAGGCTTTTCTATTTTTTATCGCCATTCAAGTTTGTTTTTCCGCTCAAACTATTTTTATTGAAAATCCTTATCGTTTTTTATGGGCCACCCACTTGGCGGCACCAGGACAGCAACAATGCTGCCAATGGACAACCAATGTCCTTGCCGTCCCGTCCATTAATGCTAATCTAAACAAATTTCGTCATTAAAGGACAACAACCCCCGCCCAGGAAGTGTCCTCCGCCCCCCACACTTTCCCATAAAATATTGTCAATCAATTCAATTACAAGTTGACATCATTGTTACTTATTGTTGACGTCAATTGTCCGGCCCGTCGGAAGGTCCGAAGGTCCTGTCCGTCTGTGGCACTCCTGATTTATGGCAGACTCCTCTCTTCAGGCCTTGTGGTCTGCCCGCTCGCATGTCGCCCATAAAAAGCCCCCAATGAATGGCAGCTTGCGTGGGCGGAGAGTCCTGCTTTTTTGTGTTGCTGCCGGGACACTCAGGCCAGGGAATCGGCGATCCGAGAGCAGAGCAGGGGCAGGAGCAGGGCAAACTCCTCTCATCATTGGCAGGGAAATAAGATTTGTGGCAAGGCTGATCAAGGTTTGTGCCTCTCTTCTCCTGACAGGTTTAAATTTTCATCCATTTCGAGGGGGAAATCTAAGCCAGAAATTCGATTGCAGTTGGGAATTTGTTCTTTTTCAAATTTAAATTCAAAGAAAGAAACTTTAAAACAGTCAGACAGATGGATATAGTCTCCTCTTGCCTTCTGTTTGTCTGTCTCCGCTTACTAGTCTGTCTGTCTGTCAGTCCACTTACTCGCTTGGCCTTCGGGCTGCCTTAACTTCTCAGCGTCGATTTATCCATTTGCCCAATTCTCTCACATTTTAAGCGTCCACTTTCCCTCTGTCCGTTTGCCAGTTTGTCTCTTTTTCTAGCTTGACTGCCCTCCCGTCTCTCTTTTTTTGCTGTCCGTCCATCTGTCTTTCTGGCGATCCGTCTCTCTAACTCTCCATTTATTCTTCCAGCTCCCACAGACTTCAGAGGCAGCCGCCGCCGATCTGAGAGCAAAGCTTTCCTCTCACGCAAAAGCTCAAAAGCTCAGCTTGGCTGGGGGCCCAAATTTGTATATAAGCGCGGCAGATCGCAGCTGCCGGCAGTTCTTCGCGATCGAAAAGTGCAAGTCATGTTGTTTTTTTGTTCTTTTTTTTCAGTGATTTAAAAGTGAAGGTAAAGCCCTGAAGCTGTGAAATAATTAGAGCTTATTTAATTCAAATAATATAAACGGGTTAAACGCGCGACTTGTAATGAAATGAAATTTAACAAAGCCCACCAACAACCCGAGAGGATTCTGAAGATCAACATAAGCAAATCCGAAGGTAAGTGCTATCCAATATTTTTTAAATGGGGTAGAGAATTAAAGAGGTGGTGGGTGTGTAAGCAGGAAAAATCCAGGCTGCAGTTGGAGAGATCAATGGGCAGTTGGGCTTATTAATTGACCGGTATTGCCTGACACATTTGATCATTTTATACTATAGTCTTGGGACTGTATATCTGGTATACCTTAGAAACCTTTGGGTACCCAAATTGTTAGCTAGAATCCGCTCGTTTAGAATGTTTTCCCCGGAGAAGCTGAGAGCCATAAAAGGTTCAAAAAGGCGCCTGGCAATTAGCTCCCAAAGATTCTCCAAAGTCTCTTTAAAGGCTTCTGAAAGCCATGATTATTATTTAGACGAGAATCTGAAGGAACTTAGGCAGAGTTTCTTTAGTAAATCTCTATAAATTTCGAATAGCTTAGAAAGTGAAAGACTTCTCTGAAAGCGGAAAGTCGGCAGAGCTATTCAATAACTCAGAAATTTGGTTCCCCAAAGTCTTTTTAAAGACCTGTGAAACCCAAGTTAGAAAGAGGATCATAAATAGCTTTAAATTAAGACAAGAATCTGAAGGAATTTAGCCAGAGTTTCTTCAGTAAATCTCTAGAGAAGTCGGATATTTTGGAACGTAAAAGACTTCTACGATAGCGGAGGGTTTGAAGCCAGAAAAATTTTGGAGGCTTAAGAACTCTCAGCCAGGAACTTACATACTTGGAAACCGAAAACTCTTTTAAGATTTTTTAAGAGCTCCTCACCTGGGCCTAAATTTCGCTGGGATTTCAGAGACCTCTCTGTAAATGTTGTTCTCCTAAAGTTTGTTTGTTTTTTCGGATTTCCGAGACCGATCTGAAAATTCTTATCTCCTAAAGTTTGTAATTTTTTCGGTTGCCCTCTATTGCCCCTTTTGGCTCTATGCTTTGAATTCGCTAAAGATCATTTAGGGAAACCTTTTCGGGCCAACTCTTTTGCATTTTCTTGATGCTTTCCCCCTGCCCCGAGCAATTAGTGGGTGCACACGTGGGACAGACCGCGAGCCACTGGCAACCGCTGACAGCCGCGGGCAACCCTTTTGCCGGCGTCATCGTCACCCCCTCCTCCGGGACGGGGTGAATTTAATAGCCTCCGCGTCACATGGCGTCCGCCGGCCGACCTTCCCCGCGGTTCAGGTTCAAGGCGCGCGCGCGCCACTTAATTGCCGGTGGCAGTGACGGCGCCCATAAAATGCCACTTTGTCAACCGCCCCCGCCCCTCCTCCTCCGCTCCCCCCGGCGTTGCAACGCCCTCGTCGTCGATGGTGTATTGATTGATTTTGCCTGTGGCTGCTGGCCGGCCGCCGGTAACCCCTTCGAGTGGCTTCGGTTTGCATGGCCACGTGAAATTCTTGGCTGCGATTTCTTCTGCTTTGTTTGTTGTCGACGGCGGCGGTGGCGTTGCTGGTGTTGTTGTTTATTTACCAATCATAACAATCATCGGGGAATAATGCAATCAGAAAGGTTCAAGGGTTAAATTGCGGTCTCCCCCCCCGTCCATTTGCCCCGGCCCCGGCCGAAGGGTGGGTGAGAAAAAGCCAAATTGGTTTCGAATTTCCAAACGTAAGCAATCTCTGCCGTAACCCTCCCTAATAGTCCTAATTGCTCAAGGATATAAATAAAGGGGAGACAATTTTAAACACCTTTTTTGGGGTATTCCCAGCTGGAGATCCTGCAGTCAAACCCTCGGCTCTGTTTGGGGCTCCCTGCTGAGGTCTTTGGGAATCCGGCTGACAATAGAAAGCTTTCTGAAGAATCTTCTGCAGGCTGTTAATCAGAAACTCTTTTCACACTCAGGGCTGCTCTTTTACTTCCTCTCTCCATCTGGTAAAAGAAATCTTAACTTCACATCACTCCAGGGCTTTCAATCCTGAGAGTTGCTTACTTGCAAGCTGAAGATCAGCTAAGCTTAGGAAAGGTTGTTAGGCAGCTGTGACCTCAGGTCACTCTTGGTCCATTGAATTATCCCTCTGATAGGTTCCCTCACCACTTTAAAGATAGGACAAACTTTTGGTAGAGACTTTAAGCAAGGCTATCAAGAAAGATCGTCAGAAGAGAAGCTCTTATCTAAGATTCCTTTGCTCTTCTCGCTGTTGCAGCCTTGAGAGAAGTCTGGCGTTTCAGAGCCTTCTTAGAATCCCTCAAAGGGATTCCCAGCGAGCCTAAAGCTTTGAAACATAAAAATCAAATAATCATCTCCTAAATCCTTTCTCCTTTCTCCTTTCTTTCGCCTTCCGTCCTCGGTTACGAGAAATTCGAATCGACCAAAATTTCGTAATGTGCTTGTGAAAAACGCTGGCAATTCAGCGTCCTCGCATGTCCTTAATTAGCAAAGGAAGTTGGTAAATATGAGGAGACCCCATTTACGAGTATGTAAATGTCCTTTTCCCAGCGGCGTCCACACCCAAGCGCCCTTCGCTCCGTGATTGACATGCACCGACTGCTAATGGCCGCGGATGGGCTGCGTGGGTCCTTTAATGTTTGTTGATTTTAACTTCTGATGCCAGGCGACCCCGCGAGGCCGCACGAAGCCCAAATGGATATCGATGTCGTGGGAAGCACACACATACACACACACACGCACACACGCGTTGGCTTGTTCATATTCAAATTAGTCAGCCTGGAATGACGGGCAGGACGATTGCCGATGATATCGACACCAAACGCCAGGGACTGCGGGGCTGGCTGACGAGGTCATGTGAAAGTGCAGAATTTTATTGGTTTAATGGTTTTGTGGACTTTGATTCCCTCCACCCACGGGACCGGCCCGGCGCTGTGATGCGCCCCGGCCGCAGATCCAAGTCCTTCGGAGGGTCCTTTATGCAAATCATCCAAATGGTCGTTGGCCTGACGCCGCCACGCACGCAACTGGGGAAAATTTACATTAACATCAGGAAAAACCGAAAGTGGGTAAATCGACAGGAAGGAGCAAAGGATTTATCATTTCTATTGTGGGTTTTCGAGAGCAAAACTTGTAGTGATAGAAGAGAATTCACGGGAGAAAAGAGAGAGAAAGGAGGGAAAAAGAACTTAGAGTTCGGATGGTGGAATATCGGCCCTTGAATGGTTTAAAGGAAGAGATTTTCAGGGCTCTTTTATTAGATTCTTAGGATTAAAGGTCTTTGAATTAGAAGAGAAAGAACGGGAAAGAATCATAGAGAGAAAAAGAAGTAGAGATTAGGGGAAAGAGGAGAAGGAAAAGAACTAAAAATTTGAATCTATTAGCTTAAATTGAAAGCTTCGGTAATGAATTCTGGGAGGTGAGATTGTCAGTGAAGTTTGTGGCTTAACTTCAGGACTTGTAAGATTCTTGATAATATAGATCTATATATTATTAGAAGATATATAAAAAGAGCGGAAGTCAGACAGAAAGAAGGAAGATCGAAGTAACTGAGAACTTAAGAAAAGTGAAGTCCGTAAATTTTTCCGAAATTGTGGGTGTCTTTGTTTCAAGAAGTTCTTGAGGTTTTTAAGAGAATCTACCGGCTAGCTGGGCTATTGAACTTTGACTTTTAGTTCCAACAAGTGGTCCTTAATAGAAAGAAACTATGACAGGCGAGATTTTTATGGGCAGTTCCAATTCCTTTCAGACGAGAGTATAGAAAAGGTTAAAGGGCTTTACGAAGCGACTAGAAACCTCAGAAATATTTGGAGAAGCTTGTGGATATGATAGATAGTTGGGTAGACAGTTAGTGGGCTTAATAATATCACCCAAAATTCCTTTAAAAAAAGAGTGAACCTCAGGGCCACCTTAGGCCAATTCTCTGGAGTTCTCTGGAATCCTCCCATCCCCTCAGGGCCAACCAATTGCCTGTCTCTTTCTCTTCTCTTCTCTTCTCCTCCCTCTCTCTCTCTCAGTTAGGTGGTCTTACTCATTCCCCCATAAAACCACGAACAGCGGTGACGACAACGTTCCGCAAATCCCACCGTATTTATCATTTTGGGTGCGCACGAGTTTACCGGGTGGGTGGGAGGTGGAGGGCATCTGGGCCCACAAATCGTCAACATATTGGCCACATCTTCATAAATAAAAGAGTGCGGCTAAACGAAGTCGATTGCCGCCGCCCAGTAGAGCCGGCCGGCTGGTCACGTGCCCGTAACACCATCAAAACCAATAGACAGCCCCGTTGGGGTGGTTAACGCCGCTGCCGCTGCCGCCTTCGCCTTTGCCCAGACCTGCCCCGCCCCGCCCGCCCTGTCCTGGCACGCCTCGGACGCGCCGGAACAAAGCAAACAATGAGGAAAAATACAATTGACTCGACAAGATTACATGCAGGAAATTCAATTTTAAAAGCAGCTGCCACGTGTCCTTTTAGTGCTTGAAATTGTTACTGTTATATTGCGTCGATGAGCCGAGCGACCAACCGCCCGCCTGGTTGGTCACTTTGCCGGCGGTGGTGGTGGCTGGTTGGGTCCAGGGAATTATGAATACCTAATTTCTTTTTGGCAACTGCAAAACAATTGAGCAATAAACATCGACGCTGCCCACCTCCGGCCGTGGAACGACACCGAACACCGGAAACCGCGCCACCACCGCCGGCGAGGATCCTCGCCAGCCCTGCACCCTGGGCCCAAAACGGAATTGCAGCGGGGCAAAAATATAGGGAGGTTGAATATTTAGGGAGTTATTAAGAGAGTTTTGGGATTTTATGGAAGATTTTTTAGGAGATATAAAGAAATTATTGGGCTTTCGGAAAGGCAAGAGACCAGACGAAGAAAATAGGAAGGATCGCTTAGAACTTTTCTATACAGAAAGAGGAATAGGGAATAAAATTCGAGGACTGTAGTATTTTTAGCTTAGAAGCCTTGGGTTTGGAAAGCTTAACAGATTCGTACGTAGCTGTCTATATAGAACAATATTTTAATATCCATCAGAGATCTTTCAGAGAAAGTCGACTGAACTGAAAGAGTCTAAGAAGAGAGAGTTTGAAATGTTAACTGAAGGCACAGAAATGATTTGAATCATTTGATCATTTGATTTGGGGTTTATTCCGATTATTCAGATAATCTAAAGACCATAAAGACAACTGAAAGAATCTAAGTAAATTGGGAACCTTGAGAGCTTGTAATCTTAACTGAAGCAACAGATTTGGGATTCCTTTAGTCTTCAAACATGTTTAATGGATTTTGGATTTTTGTTCTGGTTCGAAAATAGGCCTCCCAAGCATATCCACTTTATTATATGTCTTTGAAATCTGAACTTATCCTCAATAACAGCCAAGTCTTCAACAAGGGATTTCGGAATTCGCTCTTTATCCTTTGGTTCTATCTCAAAATTTCCTTTTACCTTTTGGGGTTTATTCCGATCTTGAAATCTCAACTGAAGCCACAGAAATCTTTTGTTTTTAGTCCAACTTCCCATTACTCTTTTGGGGCTTATTCCGATCGTTCCGAGAAAGTCGGCTCGCTTGAAATCTCAACTGCACCAACAAAAAACCTTTGTTCTTAGTTCCCTAGATATTCCCATTATCTTTCTAGGCTTTATTCTGACCGCAATCGATTTGCCTGACTTTTGACTTTCGAATTTAAATATTTTGCTTTCAAATTTAAATATCAACCAAAGTGCTGGCGACGGCGACGACGTGTTAATTTCCAGGGTGGCTTTTAAGGACGCCGGTGGCGAGGGTGTGTTGGCTGTCGGCCCGGCCGTCGACTGCGGTGGCTAAAAGGGCGTGTGATTGACTTAATTGACTATGAAAATGAGAAATTACATGCAGATAATGACGATGGTCGCGAAATGAACAACAAACGTTGACGGCGGCGGCAGCCCCGCCGACCAGCCAACCGACATTATTAAATTTTTCACTCCCCTGCCGCATTCACTCACCACCACCACCGCCACCGCCACCCGGGGATCCTTTGGCATCTCCCCCATTGACTGTAAAATGCGAGCGGCCATCAAGTTTGGGACTTAATTTGATTTGATTTGCAGGCGGACCGACGCCCCAGGGCGCTGCTTTCCGGGCGCCCAGGCTCGTCTGGCCGCTGGCTAATTAGAATTGCGTTTCTCGGGCTCTTTTCATGACTTTGTAGCCCTCGCCGAACGGCAAGGGTTTTGTCATTAAAATTGCATTGGATTTGGGGGGGATTCTGCGGTTGGGTGATCCATCACCTTGAGGAAATTAAGTCACCGCAACCTCAAATCCAAATCGCGGCGACTTAGCCACGCCCACAGGCCCCGGCCACGCCAATTAAATGCCAACCAGGCGGATTTTTCGAGAGCTGGCCAGGAGGTGGGGCGGCGGCCGTAGCCCCTCCTCATTGAATCAAAAACGCAATTAACTTTGGCCTATAAAAAAATCACAACGTATCGTGTATCGCTGGTTTGGCTGGGAGGTGGAAACGACCGACTGACCAACCCACTGACAGCGGCACGGACGGCACTTATCGATTATTTTATTAATTGTAATCTCATTTATTTGCTTTATGGCCGGTGCTCTGTTTAATTTCTACTTTTGTGTTGATTCAAGTTTATTTTTTGTGATAAATTCAGCCAACCCCCCAGCCCGCCGGGGGCCCAGCTTATGACTGATACCATTGCCTTCGTCGATTGCCCCGCCAGGCCACCCAGAGACGTTTGTGTTTAATCAATTTTTCATTACAAACTGTCCACCTTGCCCGGACAGTTGGACAGTTGTCACGTCGTCGCGAAAATCAGAGAAACCGGCAACTTTCAGGGAACCTTCAGGGATCATCGCTGGAGACTTCTGAGTTACCTTGTCCCGCTTACCCAATTACCCGAGATATCGGATTCGCAACTCCATAAGCCGGATATTTGCTGTGGACTTCACTGGTTCCTTAAGTCGATTCCTTGATAAAGTTTCCTAAAAGGGTCAAGGGGAATTTTTTACTAAATCTTTAGGATCGAAAGGAAGTTTTGATTCCTCTAGCTATTCCTTGGCTGACTTTGTTAGAATCTCTTCCCTTCGATCATTTCGGACACGGACTATTCATATCCAACTGGCCGATCCGATTGCCTGTTCCACTTATCATCGTCACTCTGTTGGCCGAGAGAAGGTTGGGGCAGGGGGAGGGGCCCGGGCTCGATAAGCTGGCACGTTTATACCTGACGGCCATGCATGCTGACCAATGTATCAGCGGGCCCGATTGTGGCGATCGGTGGGCCATTCAGTATTCCCGTTCCCTTGGCTGTCGTCAGATAAAAGAACCAAGACTTCTGCCCACCGCAATCAACGTAACTGCGTACACTCCACCGACCGTAACTCCCTTTGGGGCGGGCTTATCTGAGAGATAATGACAGCGACGACGACAACGACGACAACTGCAAATAGAAAGAACAGCGGACCGAGAATAATACCAATGGAATGGCACTTTATTGCGGTGTTAACTCGGACCGCCGACGCTGACCGGCTATAATATCGGTTGGCCGGTTATTACCGCTAATCTTGATCAGTTGATTTGCACTTTGTGTACTGTATAATCAACATCCTGTTTGCTAATCTCGTCCCTGCTATGCAAATGATTAGGGCGATTTAAAACGCCACTACAATAATTCCGGGGGGATATATCTATTTTTCCAGGGAGGGCAGTTGAACTATTTAATTTCTATAGGATAATGGTGTAATTTGTTGGGGTTCTATTATCTTGTTGGCGGGGATTTGGGTCCCTTAACCTGGAGATTGTATTGAAGAAAAGTCGACTTCTCAGTGAAGAGAGCAGATCAAAAGTTGAAGGCAAAGAGCTTAGGTTCTTGTGCTTAGCTTTCTTGGGAATCCAAAGTCCCTCTTTTCTTTTCAAATTGAAGACCATCTTATTCAGTAATTTGGTCGTCAGTCTTCTTTCAGTGAGGACAGCAGAGGCCTTTGAAAATCAACAGTTGAAGGCAAAGAGTTTTGGTTCCCAATCTTAGCATTCTTAGGAATCTAAAGTTCAATCGTTCGGTTTCAAATTGAAGACAATCTCGGTCAGAAATTTGTTCGTCAGTCTTCTCAGTAAAGACAGCAGAGCAGATTCCTTTGCAGACCTGAAGTTGAGGACAAAGCGTTAAAGTTCCTGAGATTAGTATTCTTAGGAATCCAAAGTCTCTCTTCCCGTCTCAAATTGAAGACAATTTCCGTGAGAAATTTGGTCGTCAATCTTATCAGTGAACACAGCAGAGGCCTTTGGATGTTGGGATAGTTTTGATTGAAGATCCAAAGTTGAGGGCAATGAGCTTACGTTCCCGAGCTCAGCATTCTTAGGAGTCCAAAGTCCCTCTTTCCGTTTCAACTTGAAGACGGTGAGAAATTTAGTCGACGTTCGTGAAATGTTTTTTTCGAAATTCCTGCGATTTGCTGGTGTTTATAAATCAGCTAATCAGCTTGGCTATAATTCGTAGGGAAATATTTATAAATTTAAAGACGGGAGCATTTTGCATTTTCGATTGGGGCGCCCCCGCCTCTCCTTCTGGCCAGTGGCAAACTCCACGCTGGACATAGAAAATACCATAAAAAAAAACAATTTATGGCACTTCAGTAGTCGTTGAGTTTATGGCCCGTGTAAAAAACGCTCGACGTTGTTGTTGCCTCATTGCGCAAAATATACGACCGAGTACTCGATGTTTATTAATACAGTTCAGGCATATAGCCCCCCCCCCCCCTCCCCCCGGACCACTCTGGGAGGCAACTGTTGATTTTTCCCAGTCCACAAATCGAACACGAAGCTGACTTCGATTTGTTTTTGTTTATTTCGTACGCATTCCTCATTTGCTCCAATTTATATGTGGGGTCGTTTGTAAGTATAAATATAATTTTTTTTTTATTTTTTGGATTGGTTGTCTCGAGTGCTTCCAGTGCTCGATGATGAGTAATTTAATTTGTCGTTTATTAGAATAGCACTCGTTTATTTTATGAGATACTCAAAAGCATCTACTTGACTTCGAGTTCTTTATTTGCCCGAATTATGAACCGTACTACACTCTACACACCCTTCATTCACACATTTCCCCCACACACACTCCATATATATTCCGTTCAATTGCCGGCCCGACAGGCTCGCTAACGGTAACGGTAACGCTGACGGTAACGGTAACAGTGACGGCAACGGTGACGGTCACTGCGTCTTGGTATCTTTGCTGTCTCCTTGTTGGTTGACAGGTGAATTGACTGGCAACGATAGCCCGTCGGCTCTTTGATTGAATGCCGAATTCGCACTCCATCAGGCCTGTCTTGGGGTCAGGATCCTTCATGTTTGGCCGGCTGTCAGTTTTATCTTTAGAGTCTCAAGGCTTTCGAGAGGTTGGTTAGGGAAAGCTATAAAGATTTCTATGTTCTTCGGTTGCTTAGCGACAAATCTCAGGTTGTCTTCCTTCCCTATCTTATAGAAAGTCTTACAGAGTTTGGATTTGAGGCGTTTTATTTTATAATCTGTTCCTATCTAGACGGGAACTTCATAATTCTTCCCTCGTAGGAATTCCGCTCTGTATTTGCAAAGAATCTAAACTGGAAATGCGGCTCTCAGGGTTAATCTAAATTTGGCATTCAGGATTTCCTTTTCCAACTGTCATAAAATTATACAATCCTCATAAATCTAATGAGGAAAGAATTCCTAATCTTCGATTTATTATTTGTATACAACAAATAAGCATTCTTTATATTCTTGGGCTGCTTTTGGATGTCCGTTCTCATTTCTAAATAAGTAAATTTACTAACGAAAGATTCCCATTCCTTTTTTCATTCATTTCTTCAGCTAACTTTTGACAACCATACTGGCGAATTCCTTAAGCAAAATCTAGGGATCTCATTCTTTGAAAGATTATCATCTCCTTACTAAATATACAGATCTTCAGGCTCCTCTGTTCTTTCTTCTGTGGCTTTCGAGAGTGATTTGGTGGCCAAGCCATAAGGCTTCAAATTCAGCTATCAAAGACGATCATTTTTCTCTTTTATTTCTCAGCTGACTCCTTGCAAAAAAGAACTTCTGCTGCTGCTTTAAAAGAGCTTCTTCTCCGGTTCGAAACCCAGCAATTGTTCTTCTCAAAGTTTCGGTTTTTCTTGCTTTAAACGGAGGAATTTTTTTTTTACCATTAATAAATATTCTATATTTTTTATAGAAAATTCTTTAAATATAATTCTTAGCCTTCAGCAAATGAGAATTCAAGCTCCGTTTGCCTTTTCAAGCTAATGAGGCGAAAAATTAGCCCAGCTAAGAACCAACAGCTCCAAAAATCTTGCTGGATCCTCAGCCACAAATTAGATTGAAATATTTCAATTTTTTCTATTCAAATCTCACGATCTTCTGAACGCTTTGATAATCCCTCGACGACTTCCGTTGTAGCCCCGAAAATTCCTTGAGATCCGCAAAGGAACTCTTTCTCCCCTTAAAATAAAACTTTTAAACGCTTTTCTTTTTTTTTTTTTTGTATATTCAAAGTTATTCGTGTGTTTTTTTTAATGTTTATTAATTTTTTGTGTCTTTTTTTTGTGGATTTAATTTCCTTTCAACATTTACGAACTCATTACGAACTATAAATTCAAAGAGTGTTTCTATCGACTAACGCGAGAAAAAAAAATTGTTACATAATTTTTACAACTACGAAAAAAAAATCTGCCTAAACTTTTGAAATCTAATTTAAATCGTTTTTAAGTTTCTTTTTTTTTTGATTTCATTTTGAGTTTTGAATTCCTGATATTTACAAAATTGATTATATTTCCGAAACTCTGCTAAGATAAAAAAAAAATGTCGCTTCTTCTTAGACTAAAATGGCCCGCAGCTTTTGAGTTGCGGGAAAAAAAAGTTGTGTTTTATTTTTTGGTATTCTAAATTTAAGCGCCGCCTCTCCGACGGATTTTTACACATCTCATCCTCCCTGTGTGTGTGTGTGTGGTTGTATAT